>JAECUM010002075.1:0-132561 GCA_016617855.1 Megalonaias nervosa
ATGAAAAATTTATACATCTCGTGGTATATCATTGATACAGCGTACATACTATACATATATTCTATATATATATATATAACTTTTTGGGATTGATAAATTCATGTGTTAGTTAACTGCAATAAAAAGTCATCAATTGTGTTATCAGTATTATATAATTTCTGTGAACTTGAGGGTGACATAATAGTTGAATGCTTTTTGTGCCATATAATCAGGTCGCCTCCCATCCTAATATTTGGTGTTGTAGTAGTCTAATAATAACTATTCAGCAGGGAGAGGTTTGCCTTTCTCTCTTATTAGTACCGCATTTTCTATAACAACCTAAGTTTTGCTTTGGAAGAATTGACAAAGAGAGATCTGAAACAGAGACATCATGGCAAGACAGTCTTTTTTCTACACGCATTGTGGTCTGTGTCTGCATTCAGTTGTAAAAATGTCAGGCTAAAGCAAGATTTTAAGTTGGTTATTAATTTAGACCTAAATGAACTGGAGTAGAATTTGCCCAATGAAAATCCAAAAACTGTTTGGAATTTTTCAGCAGTAATATGGTATTCCTTGCACTGGCTCTGACTTTTCCTGATCTTATGATAAGCTTATACAGTTCACATCTGTTGGGTTTATGAGAATTCTCACAATATCCTAAAGAATAAGGAGGTCAGAGAAGAGGGCTGACAGTCAAGGTCAGTTAAAAACCCCAAGTGAATAAATACAGGAGTTTGTATAATGGAGAGCATTATTGGTGTAACATACTCATTTAATAACAGGCACATATTGTCCTCAAATTTTAGGAGAGATTGATTATATTTTCAATGTGTTATGAAGAAGGAGAGAAACAAAATGGTTGTAAAAGAATTATTACAGACGTGACTATGAAAATTATGATGATGTTGATGATTAGGATGGTAATGATGTTGATGATTAGGATGGTAATGATGTTGATGATTAAGATGATGTTGATGAGGAGGAGGATAGTAATGGCAGTTACCATTGCATTGCTAATAATAATAATAATAATAATAATATAATGATACCATACTACCTTAATAGCAAGAACCACTACCACCACCATTGCAAAAATATAACAAAAACAGCAATGAGATGACTTTATGGACAAACATTCAACCTTTTGACACTCAGTGATGCATCTTGAGTGCAGGATCATAGGGTTTTCTGTAATTTTTTGCCCAACGTTTGCCAAATCTATAGCCCTGTCCACCCATTGTGTGGACTTTCTCATTGGGAAGAAAATTGAAACATATGCCAGCTACTTTTCTTTTAATACCCATCCATCGATACATATGTTAAGCACAGTTGCAATGACCAGAGTTGACAAGGGCAATAAAAACTGTAAGGTGGCAGTTGGCATCTGTTTTTAAAACAACATATTAGTAGCAATCAAAACATTCAAGATTTGTTGTAGTCTGCCAAAAAGCAATGTCAAGTCTGTGTCAGCTGCTATTGTAATGTATTTGCAAGGTTGAAGGCACATCTATGGTGGTGAATATTTAATTTATATGTGGCCGAATTATGACAATATGGACCAAATTTATGCAACTACACAATTTGTCATTTAATCAAGACATTTTTAATTTGAAAAGAAAAATAAATCAGAAAAAATTATAATAAATGTTATAAATATTGAGTAAATGTTAAATGAGAGCAAGATACGGAATGGATAATTCCATAGTGCAGATCATTTCATTTGAACCAGTTAATGTTTCATGAGTTATATGAGCACTAGATGAATCATTTATTTAAAAAAAGTACAAGTGTCTAAGGAAGAGATGATAGCACAGTGCAGATGTCAAAGTTAAGGTGGCAGAACTATCAAAGGAAATAAGAAATTTTTGTAGTACTATTAGTACAGTATGTTATTTTACTATGTCCCTTATAATGTTGGATGCCCCCCACATTTGATGCTGGGGGACACAGTGTCCCCTGTCCTTGGAAAATTATATAGTTCTATATTCAACAACTGGACACAGATGTCAAACAATGTGAAAATGCATAATGCACCATCAGTTCACATCCATCCTGCCAATGTACACTCATTTAAGTTCAGCATGTCCACATTCAGAACACAGAGTAGTGTTCATTTCCATTTTACTCAACCTTCTATTTAATTTGGTCATTCAGAACACAGAGTAGTGTTCATTTCCATTTTACTCAACCCTCTATTTAATTTGGTCATTCAGAACACAGAGTAATGTTCATTTCCATTTTACTCAACCGTCTATTTAATTTGGTCATTCAGAACACAGAGTAGTGTTCATTTCCATTTTACTCAACCTTCTATTTAATTTGGTCATTCAGAACAGAGTAGTGTTCATTTCCATTTTACTCAACCTTCTATTTAATTTGGTCATTCAGAACACAGAGTAGTGTTCATTTCCATTTTACTCAACCTTCTATTTAATTTGGTCATTCAGAACACATAGTAGTGTTCATTTCCATTTTACTCAACCTTCTATTTAATTTGGTCATTCAGAACACATAGTAGTGTTCATTTCCATTTTACTCAACCTTCTACTTCACCCAGACCCCACTTACCACAAGAGTGACAGTGGCCAAGTACAGATTTATCAAAAGGACCAAAACATAAATTTAATTAACTAATTTGATCAATTATTGTATAACAGATGATATGTATTATACAAAAGATCTGTTGGAACATCATGATACATTGTTCTTTGTTGCTGTATGGGACTGATGTAATTGGAGTTAATGTACTACTTGATTTATATGAAATATAACCTACACCCTTCTGTAAACAGCAGCGACCCAAATTTCCTGTCACATAATGCACTGGCAGGTCAAAGTCTATGCTGTTTTGTTCAAATCATTTTGTTGATCAAAAAGCATTGAGCCATATCTGCCTGTGTATCATGCAACTTGGGATCTGGGTCTGTGTTGTCTGTTTTAAATTATTAGTAGATCAAAAAGGGTGGAGCTGTGTCTGCTTGCATATTGTTTGTTGGGTGAACTTGATACATAGATAAATATGGTACATGATGACTCAGAGGGTACACACAGTTTGGCATATGTGGTAACTAGAAATGGATTATATAATTTCCATATGTGCTACCAAAACATCATCCCTCAAAAGAGTTGTACAATGTGCTAGGGATCTTGAGGGGTTGTTTTAAACATTTAATATTTTTGGAAATTCTGAGAAACTTAAGTTTCACCAGGGAAGTCAAGTGCATTAGTTTTATACACAAGGGAGCTAACTTGGGCTTTCCATTAGTAACAAGTTATTGTCATAGTTTGCCACATTACTTTTGCACACATATCTGTCTACAGTATTCTTTTTATATATCTGCCATAAGGCAAACATTATTATGTTATGATGTTGTACATCCATCTGTTTGCCTGTCAGTTACCAATTTTGTTTCCACACAGTAATTCGAGTTGCCCACCATCTACAGTTACCAAACTTTGTGGATGGCTTCCACTTGGGGTAAGGAAAAACCGTATCCATTTTGGGATCAAATGTCAAAGATGTAGGTCACGTTGAAAATAAAATTAAAATGGTTTGCACAAAATGAGTTCTCCACCATCAACAGGTACCAAGCCTTATGTATACCTTGCACTTGGGGTAAAGAAGAACCGTATCAAATTTCAGCATACAAAGGTCATTGTCACTGAGACTGACAGAACAACAGTGGTTTTTGAACAGTAACTTGAGTTGACCATCATTTACAGCAGTCACATTTTGTGGATAGCTTGCACTTGAGGGTTAGAAAACACACTATCGAATTTCAGGGTCAAAAGTGTAAAGGTGAAGGTCACTGAGAGTAAGAAAAAGAAATATGGCTTTAGCACATTAACATTAAGTTTACACCATCTACTCAAGTTTCCCATCATCTGCAGCAACAAAACTTTGTGCATGGCTCATACTTAGGATAAGGATAAGCTATTAATTTCATGTTAAGGTCAGAGGTCAAGGTCTCTGTGATTGCAAAAATAAAAATGGTTTTTGATTAATAAAATTTGTTCTACGTCATATACTTGGATCAAACTTTGTGGATGGCTTGTACTTGGGGTTAAGTAGAAGCCTGTTAATTTTGGGGTCTGAAGATAAAAGGCCAAGGTCACTATGACTTAAAAAAAGATAAATGGTTTGCTCACAGTAACATTACTTCTAGATAACAGACCAGGATCCCAGGTGGCCATGTGGTCTAAGGTCCTTGTCTTTAGAGAAAACTGACATCACACCTCTGTTCACAGGGTTCAAGTCTCAGGCTCTGCCAACCTGTGTTTGTGAGTAAGCTTGCCAATAGCTTCCCATGGGTTGGTGGTTCTTATTGGGGTTTTCCCTGGTTCTTCCTCCACCAGTTAAACTGGTTGCCATGTATATCATATCATGTGCTAATAATGGCATTAAAACCATAACAATAACAATATTAATAACATAACAGATCTGGACAAAACTTTGGGCATGGCTTATGGTTGGGATAAGGAAGAAACCTATCAATTTTGAGGTCAGAGCTTAGCAGTTGCAAAGATCAATGTTGTTGTTCTTGAAAGAAGAATAGTGGTTTCTGCACAGAAAATTTAGATATCAAACTTGGGATAGATGTATTATGTGCCATTCACTATACTCTTGTTCTCAGGGCCATAGAGAGCAATCACAGGCCCTGGGGTAAGAAACACCTGGGCCTCTCCTAGTTCTTGTCCAAACAAAATTTTTCTTTTATAAAATTAAAAAGTGTTGTTTGGCCCGGGCCCTGGGGATATATCCCTGGTTGCCCCCCCAACATCGACCCAGCTTGTTCTCTCTTATTATATTACTATTATTACAGTTTTATTATTATTATTATTATTATTATTATTATCATATATTTATATATATATATATATATATATATATATATATATATATATATATATATATATATATATATATATATATATACACGTATACATATAACATGCACAAGCAATGAGTCTGTTTGCTTCACATTCACTATGAAAATAAGGGTATGAATTATTTTAATACATTTTGACTGTCCAGTGGGCCAAAAAAATAACAGATTTGAGGAATTGAATAAAAACAAAGATGCCTGGAAATTTTAACCAGCTTTGTTCTCTTTTGGAGTAAAGGCAAGGATTATATGATTCTGCCTGTGCATGTGTGCATATATAACACTGAAGAGCTACTGTATGGTTCATAATAGAGACCTTAAACTTTGTGCTATGATTGTGCAAGATTTTAGGATGAGTACAACTTTTTAAAAAATTTTTTGATACAGTGCCCCCCCCCCCTTGGAGTGTAGCTAGATGGGTGGTTGTGGGTTTTCATAAATTTAAAATAGCTTCCAAATTATAAGACAAACATATATGATTTGGTTGTATGTGATCACTGATTGAAGAGTCAACGCATGATATATGGGATTTTAAATGAGCCCCCTGGGTCATGTCCTATGGGTAGACAGAAATTATTGGCATCATATGCCCCTGAATGCCTGATCTCCTGACTTTGGCTTCCATAACATAATGTTATTGTTTGTTGGATTTCAACGTTTGTTAAATTCAGTCAGATTTGGTATGCTGCATTATCTTGATAAGATAGTGAGTGAGTTCAATTTGCAACATTTCGTAGCAGCACTTACAGGAGTTATGCCCCCTGATTGACTCTCCTTCAGATGCTTGTTTCAGCAGCATAGCTTTTTCAATGTTTGTTGGATTTAAATAGAATTTGATTTTAGGCTTTATATTGATGAGACCTTGACTATTAGCATTACATCATTTATACGATTAACGCCCAATGATTTTCTGCCCACCACATAACTTCACCAAGGTTTGTTGGATTTCTGCCAGATTTGATATGGGGATTTATACTGATGAGACCTTGAAAGAATCTGATTTCCACCTTATTTGCAGCCTATACACAGGTGATCTCATTGTGCAGGTTCACCTTTCAAACTTGGTTTCTGAGCAAATACCATGCACCAAATAGTATTATTGTTACTTTTACTTTTGTTGTAATTATTATTATTATTATTATATTATTATTATTATTATTAACAAATTTAATTAATGCTCTTTTAAGCAAAATGATTAAACACACACACACACACACACACACACACACACACACACACACACACACACACACACACACACACACACACACACACACACACACACACACACTTTGTTCTCTCCCAAAGTAATGTCCCAAAGAAGTATTACTGCATCATGCTTGCTTGAATCCATCCTATAAGTTCATTAATCGCCGATGCTTTAAAAAAAATATTCATATTTATTTGCATTGTGCACCATGGCAAAAGACTAATGTCATTACTAACTGACAGCTTACATATGAGTTTGAAACAGAATATTCTTTATTTGGGCAACAGGCATAATTAGGCTTTGGAACAGCTGTTTACACTTCCAACAATATATGGATTGGCAAGTTGCACAGCTCACTGAGATCAAAAGAAACAGCTTATGTGAGGGGCAGGTGGTGAATATTGAATGTCAAGAAGCTTAATTAGTTATTAACATGTGAACTGAAATTCTGTCTGCCTTTACAGATACAATTAGTAAATATTTAATGACCCCTGACCAAAATGAAATGGGATGAAATTTATCTCTCCTCTCCGAATAAATTTTTTTGTCAGATTTAAAAAAGATTAAGGTTTAGAACAATACCTGTTACATGATCACAAAATGTGAGTCATTTCTGCTGTGGCAATATGACTACTTTTCCCCCCATCATCCATAATAAATTGCTTCACCCCTCTCCCTCAAATGATATAAACTGCCTTGCTGTTTAATTTGATATTTTGACACCTTTTGAGTTATGCTGAATGTTTGACTAGAGCAGAGTGAGATAAAAAATGTTTACACATCAGTTCATATGCTATTCCAGTACTATCCTCAGGAAACAAAATGACTTGGATTTCCGTCATTCCATATCATCATGAAACAAAATGACTTGGATTTCCATCATTCCATATCATCATGAAACAAAATGACTTGGATTTCCGTCATTCCATATCATCATTTAGAGGAGTTACATCCCCTGATTGCTCTTCCTCATAACTTTGCTTTGCCAATGCGATTTGCTCAGTTTAAGGTCTTACCATTTAGCTGCCTGTGGTGAGTGAGACGCTTTTGCAATGTATGCATTGCAGATGGCTCTTATTAGCTGCCCAATAAGCATATGGCATGGCTATGTATCTATTCAATCAATATTTGCTTGTTACCATTCTGAAAGCGCAGTTTTTGATCCAGATTTGATTAAACTTTGAATATATGTTTATGATCATCAGTATCTCAGATGAGTTGGAATATGTTTGAATGAAATCTATGGTATGTTTATTAATGTGGTGATCTTGCATTGGATTGGCTGAGTTTGTTATCACTATGGATGCAATATTTCTGATCTGGTTTTGAGTAAAATTGGGATCAGTTCCTATGTCATCAAAATCTCATTCAAATTTGAAAATAAATGAGATCTATGCATATTAACAACATGATCTCACATGTGGTTAGCAGTCCTTGTTACCTCACTGGATTTGATTTGGAGTAAACTGGGTCAATAGATGTAATTTTGATAAAATTTTGATAAAACTTGGAATAACTTATATCATCAAGATCTCTGATAAATTCTCAAATGAGCAAGATACACACATAATAATGAGATGATCTTTGGAGACAGTTATTCCCAGTCTGAGTTTTTCAGAGTTGGTTTGTTACGACTCTGTGATCACAAACTTAAGTAACAGAAAAGAAGCAAAACCAACAAGTTTTATAAAACTTAACAAACAATTTAATTATCAAAGTTTAATGAAAAATGTGAGATGAACTTAGAGTATTATGAAGTGAATCCAAACTAGTCCTTATTAAGTTCTATGACAGTCCTAAATGAATGCAAAGTTCCTTATAAATTTCAATACCGGAAATGTACTGGTCCTATCTGAGCAATCATGACGTTGTCAAGATGGCATTATCCAGAATTCATTCGAATAATTTATAACCGTTCCAGAATAATGTTATAGTCCAAATAATGAGCACTTTCTATTTCCATCAGACAGTCCAAACTAATGTTTTTCCTCTCGAATAATATCTAAGTGCAACATAAAACATGTCTGCACATTTACAACAGGAACACAATAAGTGTGAATGACTCCAAAAATAGTAACTAATCTGAATGCCTAATTTTCTCCTTATATACACTGTATGTTGTGACCGTATCTCACAATAGACCCCATGTGACAATATACAGTACTCATTTTGCATTGAATTGGACCTATTCACGTGACCTAGCACAATGGGAAGTTATTCTCATAACATCAAAATCACATCAGTCACTGAGAAATTACGCCATAGGCGCCATTTTAAGTATAATTATACGTAAGCATCAATTTATGGATCCTATGCAATTTGTGTTCTTATCAGAGCCAGGTCACGTACATAAACTTATAACAAAAGATATTCTATACAGTTTACAACCATGAATAAAAATTACAAAAATTAAATAAAATCATGTACCAGGAGTTACAAAGGATATAGATATACATTGAACGAGTTTGATAAGCAGCAAGAGCCATGCATATTAATGAGGTAATACAGCATATGATTAGAATGGCTTAAATCATCAATATGTCATTTGTACATATTAATGAAATTCTCTGCAGTTAGAAATAGTTTTTAAATGACATGCAGGTATTAAAAAATTTTTTTTAAAGTACTTGTTCCCTTTATCTTTAAATTAAAGTAATGGACATAAACCGTGATATTGACTGCAACTCTCACTCAATATCTTATGACTGAGACATAAATTTTGACTGCAGCGTAGGTGAGGGTGGGAGGTAGTGATAAATTTTGGTTAACAAATGGGAGAATTGTTTCCCATTTAAGATCAGAATAGGTGTGTACTAATTGTAAGCAAACTCTGAGGAATTAATGCTTCATATTTAGTATTAAATTGATAAACCATTGGAGCCATCAGTATTTTTGAACTTATTAATCCCTCAAGATAATGATATTAAATGTCACCATACAATTCTTCATTGATTATACATGTTTAGAGCACAATCCTACATCATCCTACATCATCTATACTAATAAAAACTGAGTCAACAGATGGCAATTGCATGGTTGTTGTTACTACTTCAATATCAAAAGAAAAAAAGTAACCAAAAAGAAAAAGAAAGGATAAAAAAATTTAATTTCATTAGAATTTGCAAGTTATTTTTTAATGTATAACTGCAAATCCACAGATCTGCCAAAAGCAAAAACTTGGAGCTTTTCTGTGGTGTGCATATCTGCCATAACACCACATGTCACATGAAAAACACAACCTTTTTTTACCCCCTCCCACAGACACAGTTGTATTTTTAAAAAACCATGATTTGGGTTATCTTAGAAAAAAAATAGAAAGATTTTAACCACCACTATGCATGTCTGCATCTTTCATTAGCCAAGGTTCCGATATGCGAACCCCATCTACACCTTGGCAGATCGATCAGTTATTTCAGTGCTTTGTCCTAACGGCATCTTTTGAAATTCATAGTTGTCTCCCTAAGTATGTAATGCCAACTAACCAATAGCATGTTAACAGTGGTGCCTTTACATCAGCCAAAAATGGTAGAGGCAGTTGACTTCAAAAGGATACTTTGAAAGTTTAACATCGAAAGTATGACTATATACCAGAGAGAAGCCATTACAATTTTATTTGAGGGAAAGGATGTATTTGTACAAACTCAGACCAACAGTAGAAAATGGCTTATTTGTAAGTCCATTCCATTTGTGTGCTCCCCTTCTCTCAGTCATGTAGGAACAATGTTAAATAAATTGATGTTGATTGTATGTGGTGGCTTGCTGCCGCATCCATTGAAATTCACAGACCAGAAGCACTGAAATATCGGATTGATCCGCCAAGGTGTAGATATGATTAACACATCTGAACCTTGGCTGGTGAAGATGGCATGTTCATAGTTTGTAGTTTCTATAAACAGTAAACAATCCTGTTGAGAGCCAATGTAAAACCATCCTCAGATCATATAGATCAGGGGTCAGCAACACGAAGGGCAGCCAAAAATCTC
The DNA here is from genome assembly GCA_016617855.1 of Megalonaias nervosa. Classification (NCBI taxonomy): domain Eukaryota; kingdom Metazoa; phylum Mollusca; class Bivalvia; order Unionida; family Unionidae; genus Megalonaias; species Megalonaias nervosa. The sequence continues at coordinate 10,059 of JAECUM010002075.1, forward strand.
GATTTTATCAGTGTTACTCTCTTACTGGTGGCACACACTCATTCATTTTGTAATTAATCCGGAAAAAAGTGGCATGCTTAGTTAAAGTCAAATAGGTTGCTGACCCCCGATGCAGATCATCATTGAGGAAATTAAAAGGTAATGTTGTCAAACATAAGCAAACAGAGTTTCACAGGTTACTTAATTAGAATAGCTAGGGTGAAGTTGTGTGAACTCCTTTGAAGACTGCTGTGGTAGAGCCAGTTAGGATAATTTGTACAGGTAAGGTAGAGCAACCCAATTTGTTTGAAGTTATGTAAATCAGGCTGATGCATGTTAAAAAACAGAAGTCATTACACAACATTGCCTTTAATGAGAATATTTAATCCAGCTTTATTAAAGATTATTAGCAAGTTCTTGAGGCGTGACAACGCTTACTTGAACTTGGATTTCATACCATATATAAAACACAAATACAATCATTTTGGTATCCATAATGGCGTACAAGTGTTATTTTTTAAAGGCAAAATGTTGAAATGCAGCTTTAGTTCTGGGAAGAATCAGCCATCTACACAAGTGAGCAGTGCCCAGCAAAACTGAAATTCAGAACTCCTCCACAGACTTTGACTTGGTAAAGCATAGCAGCAAGGGAGAGCATTGCACTTATTGCATACACTGCATACATCATATCAACATCAGTCATTCTGGAGGGGGTAACACATGTGGACATAGCAAAACCGCCCAGCATGTTTGATAGAGCAATGTTGGATACATCAGTACAAAATGTTGAAAAATCATTTTCTGTGCTGAGAAAATTTCAGCAGATCTTCAGAGAAATTTAAACAGAAGTACCATCCAGTCACAAATGAATGCGAAGATGAACGCAAATGATACTTGCATTATCTTCAACCCCATCTACTGTACTATTGAGAGCTGGAAAGATTGCATGCAATACAAATATATTCCAATGAGTTTTATGGACAGAAATTTGGTAATGTTTGTATATATACAATGTTTGGTTGTGGTTATGTGAGTATTGGCATGTGTGTGGTGTGTATGGACAATTCCAAATGTACCATTTTTTGTTTGTAAGTGTATTAAATGCTTCAGAGAAATCATGTTATTTATTTTTTGTAAAATCAGATTTGAAATCCCAGTAATTTTCTGTAAGTTTACATGAAAAAATAACTTATTCTCAATTGGACCATTTTGCTTTTTGGATCATGTGCACTGCCCCCACCCCTTCATGCTTGCCCCCCACCCTCACCTTGTGGACCTTGAAACAAACTTTTGAGTCTCCAAAACCCCCCTACACTGTCTGGGAATATGGCAGGTATGGGTGTGTAATTTTATGGCAGGTATGGGTGTGTAATTTTATGGCAGGTATGGGTGTGTAATTTTATGGCAGGTATGGGTGTGTAATTTTGACAAGAAATTAGTCAGACCCTTCACACAGATATTATTGTGATGTGCTGAGACAATGTAATAATTAGCTTGTGTCTTCTTGTCATAGGATCATTAAGTTTTCAGCAGTTCTCAAAATAATCCAGCTTAACCACTGAATAAGTACTTAATTAATGTTTAATGGCGATATCAGACTCATTTACCCTTCTTATTTTGATTTCTTAGCATGGAAAAGAAAGCAGTGTTTGATTATATGATGCCTCAGTTATCAGAATGTGTATTCATTGTGAATCAGGTTGTGTCCCTTTAAGCCATTTTGTAAAATATGGATATTAAAAATACATACATACATACAAATAAGAATATTTAGAATGAAGCTTTCCATTGTCTTGAAGCAACATGCAATGGTAAATACAATAAGTATGGTAATAAAATGTCTTTCATTTGCCTATCCTTTAAATCAATGACAATTTCAGCCGTATTTTATTTCAGTTCAAGCAGTTTTTTCCATTTCTGTGTTTGAAACCAGTCTAAACTGATTACAAAATTCTATGTTTGAAACCAATCTAAACTGATTACAAAATTCTATGTTTGAAACCAGTCTAAACTGATTACAAAATTGTATGTTTGAAACCAGTCTAAACTGATTACAAAATTCTGTGTTTGAAACCAGTCTAAACTGATTACAAAATAGTGTTAGTATCTCTTGGAATGGTATGTTATACAGAAATTGAAAATCAAACTTTTAAATCTCAATAAAAAAGGCATTGAGGCTTTTTCTAATTTGAAAAACAAGCTTACACACTTATTTTACAGATTTTACAAATAGAAACTTGTTTAAACTTCCAGTTACATTAACCATTCTCATATCCCCTCCCTCCAACTGTATTTACTCTGGTATGCTGATGATATGAGATAAATTGCAAGTAAAAATACATCTACTTTTCATATTTATTTTACAGGATTTTCCATGGTACCCTAAACCTGTTATTGAGCTGACAGAGGGTGCGGCAGTGCAGCTTAATGAATCTGCATGCTTAGTGTTATTTATAGGTATGGGTGTTTTGCCTCAGTCTTTGTTACTTAAATTGGTGTCACTTTATTGGAAGATATATTATATGCCTGCCACAAAGTGAAACATATTATGTTATGATGTCCATCTGTCTGTCTCTTAACAATTTTGTTTCCACACAGTAACTCAAAACTCTAGTTTTCCACAGTCTACAATTACCAAACTTTGTGGATGGCTTGTGCTTGGTGTTAGGAAGAACTCTGTCAATATTGGGTCAGAAAGTCAAAGGTTAAGATCACTGTCACTGAAAAAATAAATATGTTTCTGTACAATAACTTGAGTTCTCTACCATCTACATTAACAAACCCTGTCGATGGCTCACATTTGGGGTAAGGAAAAACCCTATCGATTTCAGGTCAAAAGGTCAACGGTCAAGATTACAGTGACTGAAAGAATAAAAATGGTTTCCACAAAATAAACATTAGTGTTACATCTCAGACGTATATGAAATTGTACAGATGACTTGCACTTGGCTAAGGAAGAATTCTATTGATTTTGATGTCAGAAGTCATTGTTACTATCACAGAAAGAATAAAAATGGTTTCCACAAAATAAACATTAGTGTTACATCTCAGACCTCTATCAAATTGTACAGATGACTTGCACTTGGCTAAGGAAGAATTCTATTGATTTTGAGGTCAGAAGTCATTGTCACTATCACTGAAAGAAAAAAAAATGGTTTCCACAAAATAAACATTAGTATTACATCTCAGACCTCTATCAAATTGTACAGATGACTTGCACTTGGCTAAGGAAGAATTCTATTGATTTGAGGTCAGAAGTCATTGTCACTATCACTGAGAGAATAAAAATGGTTTCTACCCATTAACATTGTTTGTGTCACAGACCTGGAGCAAACTTTGTGGATGGCACACTTGGGATAAAAAAGAAGCCTATTGATTTTGGGGTCAAAAGGTCCATGATCAAGATTAATTAAACATCATGTGATATTCACAGTACTCTTGTTTGACTGTGTAGTGAAATATTTCCATACCATTGTTCTGTCATTTGGAAGTGATTTGCACATGATAACATAATATGATGATGATGGCTACCCTTTACAAAAAAATACAGCTTTTCATGTTTTGTTTGTGTGGACAGAGTTTTCAAATTTTAATTCTTAAAATTGAAAGTTTGGAATATTCATCTGAAGTGTATGTATGGCAGTGGTCATTTAGGTGCATTTATTCATCTTCAGTTAGATATTATTGTTCTTAAGTATAATAGTTTAACCAAAGTTGATTCAATCCTGAATGTTGAATGCCATGCACCTAAACTTTCATTAAAATCTTCCAGACAAATATTATTGATTTCTGTGGATTTTTACAGTGGAAGCCAGGTAACAGGGTAAAGAAACAAGGAATTTTAATTGTAATAATATTGGGTAGTATGAACTTTTTTTCAAGATGTGCAGTTTTTTTGTGACATTCAATCAGTTTTGTACTGGATCACACCTTTAAGTTGACCTCGCCCAAACATGTCCATGTTGATATGTAAAACCATAGTAATTTTACAAATCAGCTTGACCTATATATGACCATTGACTTTTGACCTATGTCATTTAAATGTTAACTTCGAACCATGTGTCCTGTATTTCAGGTGAGTGTGAAGATGAAGATATTGATAAGGCCAGGGACCTGCTAATGGACTCTGCAAAAGAGGAACTTGCAAAGGGTGAAGGTCAAGAGCTCTTCTTCTTCCTGGCAATTGATGTAAGGCTTAAGGCAATGATATATTGTAGATAGTCAAACATTAGGGATCAGGAGGGAATTGGGAATATCTTTCCTATTCACTGTATAAAAAAATAGGTTCAAATATGGCATAAAACTAGTTTATTATTAAATGACTTTTTCTCCATAGTCACTGACTTTGCCATGGTGCCAACTTGATTTTATGATGGTAATGTTATGTAATTAATTTCCTTCATTGATTCAATGTCTTTGAAATTGTATGGAAATAATTATTTGTTAGCTTTTCCATGGAATCTTTTTGTCTTACCTATGTTAGTAAACAGCAGGATTAATAGAATCCATCTTATGGTACAGTATTGATGTGAGATAGGGAAATCACACTCTGAGGTCAGAATTCACCTATCCTCCAGTGACACGTATGATGCATTATTTACTCACATTTCTCACTAGGAAATGGTAATGTAAAAATAAAGATTGCATGTGATAGGCGGATCCAAAATGATTTGCTCACATGGGCAATATTTAACATGAATATAGGAATGAGAAGAAATATGTATCACTTTTTTGGCTACAAAGGGCCACAAGGACACGGAAGTGTACAATTTATGACTTTCTGTTAACCTATTACTCTACATCAGTTTGGTATCCCTTTTGAGTTTACATCTTGTACAATAATAATTTTCTTTATAGTGGTAAATTTGTTGTGGACACCAGGTGGTTATTGGATATACTTTATTTCAGCATGCAGGGATAAAATAATGCCTAAAATTGTAAAACATCAAGTCAGAATTACATATTTTGAAATTTTCATCTAAATTAAGCTTTCTACTTTCTTGCCAAACCAGTATTGCTTTGAATTATCTTGGTTTATGATGGAGAAAACCAAGATTTTTCAATTAGTTGCCCTTGATTGACTTGCCTAATATTGGCATGACACGTGTTTTGTTTTGCTGGGTAAAGAAAACAAAAACATGACATTGACATATGCATATTTAAAGCTTTCATATTCATTATTTAATGGGGTTTTTTCTCGAGTAACAAAATGATGAAAAGAAACATTCTTGTTTACTTGTACATCTAGCAGTGAGACCCAGTTTAGTGCACTATAAACATAAACAGATCCACCCAATGCTGGGCTTCAAAATCGGCAATTATTATGTTTGCTGTTTAGGCCATTTATAATTATTTAGTCCTTTTCATGATGGCTGATAATGTCTTAACATAAATTTAAATTGAAATGTTAAAACTTGATCTGATAACCTGCATTCCATGATTTTAACCTGCAAAAAGATAACGGTGGCCATTTGCATTTCGGGGCAATTTTCTAATATACTACATGTATTACCTCTTATTGCCTATTCAGGATTCATCTAATTATATCAGCTCATATTTTGACACCATATAAACTAAAGAAAGCCTGTTTTAATAGAGTGGATACTCCCATCAGGTGGAACTATGAATTGAACATGCAAATGACAGTTGCGTACTGGAGGCATCCAAAAGTGCGTGTGTGAGGATAAGACAGGGAAATCCGTATGTACTTACATTACAGTGCAATAGAGCAGCATTTCCCAAACTAAGTATGGAAAAATTTTGGGCTTCAAATATATTGACAGAACCCATAAATGATAAATACTGGGGGGGAGGGGGGGGCAGGTCTGGAATACCCCTGGGATAAAGGGGGTTGGGAAAATTTTGGTGCAAAATTAAGTAAATTAGCATATTTTCATACTAAACAGTTGCCACACTTAAAATGCTGAAAAGTGCATCTGATTTTTTATTTGAGTTACAGTATAAGACCTTCATAAGACGTAAATGTTAAAGTCAAAAGAAGGATGGTTGGTGCCCTTGAAAGTAGGAAAGAAAATTTTGTTTAAAAAATGGAATGCCCTTACTTAAAGTTTTAAAACCATTTTTATGGAAAATAAATGCAAAGCAAGAGATAGAAATATGTTTTGATTTTTGTAATGTTTTTATAAAAGTTTTCTTATTATAGAAAACTACAGAATAATAAAAAAAGTAACCTAAAAACTATTATTTTATGGGCAATACAGATTTTGACATTTTTTTAATTGGAAGAGTGATTTTGTCTTTTGTCCAGAAATCAACTCAGTATTATGAAAGATGCTGGAGAGCTGGATCTTCATAATAGGTGCAGCATCAGATGCCTTCAAAGTTTAGCAGGGACCCAAGAACTGATGGATAGTATTTTTTTGCGTACTCTGCACTCCACATCAGGAGCATCTTTATTTCAAATGCATGTAAATCTGAAAGGCAAATAACTTTCATCATATTTTTTTTTCTTACTGCCTGCTGCTGATTTGCTGGATTTGGTTGGACATTGTTTCATCTTGGGCATATCACATCCTTTCCTGATTTTTTAACAACAAAAGACTGCAATTGTCCCTCCTCACTTCAATGTGTCCAGATATTGTGCTTGTTTGTTTCAGCCGCAGTTGCAATTGGATAGGAATCTGCTTTTCTCTTCAAAGTTTCTTTATTCAGACACAGATCCTTGGGGAATTAGTTTCTTTATTAAAACAAACAACATAAAATAACTCAACTGCATTAACTTCACACTACATGTGTCAGCCTGTCTGAGTTTGTAGTGTCACGTGACCATATCGCTGCATAGTTTCTTTGATCCTCACACGTGCCAAACAATCTGAGTCCTTGACTAGACTTATTATACATCAAAATATTATTCATATAAGTATTTTTGATACATAATTTCATATTTAATATTGTAAAATTTAGAGGGAAAAATATCTTCAAAATTTTGTCATTGAACTTCAGTCACATTGCGCTGAACACCAAGGTTTGGGAAATGCAGCAGTAGAGGCATTAAAATGGTCTTGCATTTAAATGATAGGGTGTCTGGATGAGCTTTCTTGTTGCAAAGTGTTAATGAAATCTGAGCAGTACTACTTATGCCTTGGAAAAGTAGTTCATATGGAACTTTTTTTCCAGCTTCATTGAAAACATTCTATTTTTGTCTTACTTGTGTAAGCATAGTGCACAAAGAAATATTTTGTTCATACAATTGCCCAAATCAAGTGGTTTTTAAAAAAACCCCACTTGCCCCAACTAAAAATCTACTTGCCTGACAGAGCCATAATTTTTTGTACTATCATTTTGACAATGTTGAAACTACTGTATATTAAAAAAGAAAGTTTTTTTAACATTTACTAATTTTCTGTGTTCATTTTGTAATAGTGTACTTCCTTAAAAATTGTGTGGCCTTGTCTGCTAACATTCTGATTTGAGTTGATTTCATTAAAAGCACTGTTTTTACCAGGTTCTGATAATAATAATAATAATAATAATTAGGACTTTGTATAGCACCTAATCTTTAGAAGCTCTAAGCGCTTACAACATTAGACAAACATATATAATGATATGATTACAAAAACAAACATCATGAAATTAGAAAACAGAAAACATGCTGAAAATATTTAAGGTAAGGAAACATTATTAGGTCATTAAGTCTGTTCTTGCAGTCAAAATGGGTGAGTTTTAAGAGTGCTCTTGAATGAGATTACTGTGTCTTTGTGTCTAAGTTCAGTGGGCAATTCGTTCCATGTTGCTGGGCCCTGGTATGCAAAAGAACGTTGTCCATATGACTTCATTTTCGTAGTGGGAATAATGAGTATACGATTGTCAGAAGAGGAGCATAAATATCTTGCTGGTATGTACACATGGGTGAGGTCGGATAGGTATGTTGGACTGGAGCCTGTCAATGAAATATAGCACAGAGAACAAATTTTGTGTTCGATTCTGGATCAAATGGATAGCCAGTGTAGGGTACAGAGCAGAGGGGAGATGTGCTCTGATCGTGTACTCTAAGGATGATCCGAGCAGCTGTGTTTTGAACTTTTTGAAGTTTCTAGAGTGGATATTGAGAGAAACCAAACAGAATTGTGTTACAATAGTCCAGTCTTGAAAGTACTAAGGAACACACAAGTATTTTAGTGCCATCAACTGAAAGATAATTGCAAATGGAGCTGATGCATCTCAGCTCAAGATATGCAGCCTTGCATATGTTCATGACATGTTGGTGCAATGAGAGAGTACTGTCGAGAGTAACACCTTGGTTTTGTACTGACTGTGTGAATTTAATGTTGGTGTTGCAGATATTTGTTGTTTGAGGTAAAGGATGTGAATGAGAAAGTCTTTGTGTTGTAATCAGAATGGCTTCAGTTTTATCATCATTCATCTGCAGCTTGTTACATGTCATCCATGATTTCACATCAGAAATGCACCTCTCTACACCTTGGATGGTAGCATCAGCTTCATCTGGGTGGCTGGATTTGTATATTTGGGTGTCATCAGTGTACAATGGGTGAGACACTGTATGATGATCTATGACACTTGAGAGCGGCTGTTTGTATAGAATGAAGAGAACAGGTCCAAGAACAGACCTCTGTGGAACACCACGACGTAGATCAACTGGGCTGGAGTGTATTCCATTTGCAGACACAATTTGTGTCCTGTTGACCAAGTAGGACTTGAACCACAGTAAGGCTGTATCATGAATGCCAAATACATGCTGGAGATGGTGAAGTAATATATCATGGTCTGTTGTGTCAAATGTTGCAGACAAGTCAAGGAAGGTGAAGACTGTAGTCTTTCTGCTATCCAAAGCAGAGAGAAGGTCATTAACTACTTTCAGAAGAGTAGTTTCAGTACTGTGGCAAGGGCGATATGCAGACTGTACATTGCTAAAAAGACTGTTTGAATTCAGATGAGATACAAGTTGGGATAGAACAACTTTTTCTAAGATTTTTGACATGAATGGGAGATTAGAAACTGGGCAGTAGTTCTACAAATCGTTATGGTCGAGTGTTGGTTTCTTCAGCAGAGGCTTTACAATGGCAGTTTTGAAAAATTATGGGAATTCCCTGGATGAGAGAGAGGTGTTAATAACATCAATTAGTGAAGGCAATATTGGATCTAAGCACTCAAGCAGCAGTGATGTTGGAATTGGATCAAGTTCACATGACTTTGGTGCACTCTTCATCACGATTGTACGTACTAACTCCATAGAGACAAATTCAAATGCTACTAACAGTTGCCGCTGAAATTCTGTATCGCAACTGTATGGTGATGATGAGTCAGTTGAAATTGTGTTGATACAAACCAGTTGTTAAAACAAGCACTGTTACATCAGGCCCTGATACAAACCAATAGTCAGTAGTTTCATTTTAAACACTACTAAAATCACCACATTTCTTGCTCAGTGATGAGCACAAGAATGAAGTCAAAGAGGCAATGGGACATTTTTGAATCAGCGATAACAGTTGCTTTAAGTTTTGTAATTAGTTCTTGTTATAGTGCTGTGGATGTGTTGCAGTTACAGAAAATGCTGACTTGGTATATCAGTATAACCAACTCTTTAAACTAACTGGTTTAAAATACTAATTATCTCAGTTTATCAGGGTGAAAAATGTTAGTATGGAGGCATTTGTGTGCAAGTTGCCAATTCCTTTGCTTAATTGTCAAACACCCGCATTGGTACTGCTTGATATAATTAACCTTTGATGATTACCAAGTCAGAACAAGGGATGACTTATTCACACAGGACAAGTGAGTGCTAATTATAGGTAACCAGTGAAATACAGAGAACTGTTCCCCATTCGACTGTTATGTGCTTTGTTTTGTACACAAAGTTTACAGCTTTTGATGCAATTCAGCAGTTGATCTCTACAAGGTGAAGGGACCCATATATTGAGCCCTAGTTGGGGACTGAGTATCAATAATTTACTAGCATCTGGCACGCTCAAGGTTGCTTTCAGACAAATTACATGACCTGTGCCCAGTGGGCAACTGACTTAAAATAGAGGAAGGGCCCAATCTAGATTTAAAGGGACCATGGGAATTGAGGTATCTGGAGGATGATGGAATATAGCAATCACTTTCTGCCACATTGTTGACGTTAAAGTTTTGTGATAGAGGTTTTGCAACATACAGTGTGAATGTATTAGAGCAGTGAGAGGTGTTGGCAAAATATTGAGTTCTGCAGAACCCTTGCATGCAATTAGGGGCACATGTGTGTGTGTGTTTGGGAATTTTAACGTAGCTGTAACAATTTTTAAAACATGTCACTACGATGTCTGCATTGTGGCAGTTTATGGTGATGTCTAGCAATGGGGCATCATGCCGCAGACATGTAGCATCATGTCCCACCCAGTCACATTATCCTAACACCAGCCTCACCAGTGCTAACATTAACCTCTTAATGCTGAGCTGCAAGTGAGGCAGCTGCTAGTACCATCTTTATAAGTCTTTGGTATGACTCGGCTGGGGAATTGGGGATGCATTAGGGCAGGAAGAAGTGTTGGTAAGACACTGAGTTCTGCAGAACCACTGCATGCAGTGGTGGTGCATTAGAGCAACAGGAGATGCTGGTAATGCACTGGTGTCTGCAGAACCCTTGTATACAGTAGGGGTGCATCATAGAAAGAGATGTTGCTAAGATTCTGGTTTCTGAAAAATCATTGTAACTTTTAATAATTTCTGTTTTTCAGGATGACATTTGTGATAGTGTGCGGCAGTTTGCCAGTCTGGAAGATAGAGTGCCACTTCTTGTTATTCTGGATTTTCCAGAACAAAGAGTTTTTGTAAATGAAGCCACAGAAGTCACAAAAGATGTAATAAAAGACTTTGTGAAAGGTTACTTTAATGAAATGTTACAGCCACGTCCACTGCGGGGAGAAAAATAATAGCAGTAAGCCTGAAAATATAAATGAAATATTTTAGGAAAGAGATTGAATGCAAGTGAACAGTCCATGTTTGGACTTTATCATTCAGATTTAAACAAAGTTGTGATAGATTTAATCTTCTGTTAAGTACTGTGTGAATTCAGAAGTACTGTAAACTTCATTGACTCTGTTTGGAGAGAAGCCAAGAAGAATTAGCTGATAAAGGTAATAGAATAAACAATGGATACTATAATTATAATGTAAAAAGAATTAAACTCAGAAGGCCTATGAAGAATTCATATGGTCTGCATGCAGAACTGAATAAGTTGAAGTATACCCACAAAACCAGTTTTGTTAGCAAGTATTTGCATCATAAAAAAGATTTCTACACATGAAATAATTGATACTTTTCACGTTCTGCCCTTTGATTTTTTGGTGTTATCTTCTAGAATGAAAATGCAGTACCATTGTCACATGCAAGAATTTGTTTCTGCTAGAACATGTTTAAAAATGGTTAATGGATTAGTCACTGAAAATTTAAATTATTGCTTCAGAAATGTATACAGATTGCATGTCAGCTTAATTAGAAAATCCTCAGAGTTTTTAGTTGTTCAGATTATATAACAGTTGGAATAAGCATCATATTTTCTATTGTCTATTATTTTAAAAGCAAGGAATCCACAGGAAGTAAGTATTTCCTGGTCTCAGTCTGAATTTAGCTGCTACAGAGTAACTGACTGTTGTATACTTCAAGGGTGTCCAACCTTTCTGGGCTGGGGGCCAGAACAGATAAAATGCTTAAGCTGGCGGGCCACATGAGCAACAACAGTTCCTTCTAATTAATACTGCATATTAATTAAAATGCATATTTTCAAAATGAATGCATACATGGCTGTGGATCACACTATGTGAAGGACTGTACCACATGCAGCCCATGGGTTTGACATGCCTGGTATAGACATTGTACATCTACGTGCACCATGGATCGAAGTTAAATATTCTTTGGTGTTTTACAAGGCAATGTAAACAATTGATCTGCAAACAGTTTCCTGTATCTGTTAATTAGTAAACAAAGAAGCCAGCACCATGATTCGTTCAGCCAAATACTAAAAAATATTGTTAACTTTCCTTATATTGTTATGTTTTTAAAGTTGCAAAAATAAAATGGTTCACTCCTCTGAATTGATACAAGTTTTATGTCAAGGTGTATATCTGACCTGTGGCAACTCTCTTCATTGAATTCATCAATACTTTTATTATTGATCATTCATTTCTGTGTCAGTTTGTTCTGAAGTTGCTGGAAAGATGCATGTTGGAAGAGTACTCATAATACAAGAAATGGATGAAATTAATTACTTTTGGATATTATATATATTTTGTCAGAATTTCATTTCAGTCATACAGGTGTATGTTTTTATGTGTTGTATCCCACCGTTCATAAATTTGAACAGTATTTATAATGACAAGGTAAACACTTACCAACAGCAGGAACTGTTCATTAATTTGTTTGTCCAGAATGAGAAAGATGCATAATATTTTATTTGATGTCTTGCAGGCTTAAGTCATATTTTAAGTTCATTTAGATTATGTACAATTTTTCTGTATGATTTAAGGCAGGAATCTGACTGAGCAGACTTTGCAATGGACATACACAATGCATTTGCTACAAGAATACTGTAAATGGTGCTTCATTATCAAAGTTACATATCATTATTTCATTTTTAATTTGGGCTTTTATACAAATTTACAGGTGGTAAATTTAGGAGATGCCCCTTTAACTAAGCTTAAATGCCAATAGCCCTCCATCCCATCTTTTATATTTTCATATCCTCACATTTTTCATGCACCATCAAGATTTGTAATGTTGTGCAACTCCTCCAACATGGTTCAAAATTGAGATTTCAGACTTTGGGATATGATTCAGAGTGGCATTGCAGTGGGGATTTGTAAATGTTCACTGTAAATATTCACAGCTATTTTAACATTTTGATACAGCCCCTTGGTTGTAGGGATGGTTTTGCATAGATTTAATACAGCTCACCAGTCATAAGATCTCCATGTCTGACAATAGGTGTGTTTGATAACCATTCAAAGTGTCAACACATCTTTGGGGGGGGGGATGGGGTCGAATGAGGTTCTTGGATCATACACAATGGGTCAATAGTTGTGGCCCATGGGTCATAAATTTGAAGTTATTGAGGCTCCCCACCTTACAACCAGATATACACTGAGTATGAATATATCAATTAATGCATGAAACTGATATCAGCACTGGGGTCCATCACTCCCACTGGGGAATTAGCCCAAGGGTCATAACTTGGAAACTCTATTGATTGCCCTTATACCATCTATATATACACTTGCTGAATACGAAAAGACAAATTAAGATATGTAACTAAAATGCACCATGCATTTATTTTTAGCCCATGGGACTTAACCCATAAGGGTGCAGATTTTGGAGGGAAGGGTGAGACAAAATGGTAGGGTGAGGGGATACCTGTTTTACAAACACTAGTTTATTTTCAGTCCTAACATTGTTTTATACAGAGAACTATATTCTTATTTAAAGTTTCCAATATTAGGTACCCATGAAGTAATAATTCATATCTTCCCATAAAAGTTTTTGTACACATGAAAAGATGTTGGAAAAATTACAGATATTACAGTATTTACAGAGAAAACTGCATCAGTGTCCATCTTCTTATCTGCTCATTAAGGACTAAATGTATGAGGCCTATGTATAAAATACACAGGCATCTAATGGACAAAATATGGTCCAATGAATGCCCATTATTGACAGTTTTTAATGTTAATTGACTCTACTTATAGCTACAGAAGTATGCAATTTCTTTTTACTGAAATCCTCTTGTACAGCATGCCTATCATATATATTTTTGTATGATTCTATTCCAACTGCAAACAGCACAGACCCAAATCTTCTGTCGTATAATTTGCTGGAAGATCTGGGTCTCTTTAGTTTGCTAGGAGTAATCAGTAGCACAAACAACACTGACCAAGTCTGCCAGCATGCAATGGTAGATCAGGATCTATGTTGCACGTAGCTGGACTAAGCTTGTAAGTGAGTATATAGGGTAAAACTGGGAGGGCTTTGCTATCACAAGGTACGTTTTCTTGAATGAAAAATGTAAGAAAAGATCAGTCCATAAGGAAGGTACTGTAAATTCACATTATTTGTTGGTACCAGTTACCAACTGAATTCTCGGTTTCCATGAACCATGAATTTAAAGATTTATTAAAATGGAAAAAAAACATGACCTCTCCTCTATCATTGATATAGTTACAAATTTCAACAAGAAAATTTTTTTTTTTTGCAAAATTAAAAAAAGGAAAAAAATATGCATGGAAATACTGGGTAATAGATGAATTAGGTGGAGGGCATTCACAGATCTGACTAGACCATGAGTATTTGTTTGCAAGAAAAATGAAATCATATTACTGTGATTGATGAATATACAATGTTCAAAGTACAGCTGTCCTTGCTTCATTATAATTTGATTCCACATATAATAATGTGGCACTTCTATGGGTTCCATTACCAAAATGAAACCATTATATTTCAGTTGCTGTATCACATGTTTTACAATACAAGTTGAAATGAAAAGCAACATGAAATTTTGTATTATATCTTTATTTTCTTTATAAAACAATTATTTAAGAATTTTTTTATCATTCCCGCTATACTGCAATTTGGTATGTACATGTTTTGCACTGTACCTTGGTTAATGTTGTTCTCATTATACGATGGCTAAGTACATAATGCTTTTCTCATTATACCATGGCTAAGTACATAATGCATTTCTCATTATACCATGGCTAAGTACATAATGCTTTTCTCATTATACCATGGCTAAGTACATAATGTTTTTCTCATTATACCATGGTTAAGTACATAATGCTGTTCTCATTATACCATGGTTAAGTACATAATGCTTTTCTCATTATTCCATGGTTAAGTACATAATGCTGTTCTCATTATACCATGGTTAAGTACATAATGCATTTCTCATTATACCATGGTTAAGTACATAATGCTTTTCTCATTATACCATGGTTAAGTACATAATGCTTTTCTCATTATACCATGGTTAAGTATATAATGCTGTTCTTATTATACCATGGTTAAGTACGTAATGCTGTTCTCATGATACCATGGGTTAAGTACATAATGCTGTTCATATTATACCATGGTTAAGTACATAATGCTGTTCTCATTATATCATGGTTCAACAGAAAACATGATTAGGGCTCATGGACCTCAAACTACTGCATTGTAATGAGGGAAGGCAGTACTTGTGCATATAAGATATATACAGTGAAACATGTTTTAAAGGATACCTCCATGTAAGGACATATCCTCAAGGACAATGTTAATGGATCCCTTCTTATAATTATAGATTATAATGATTGTACTGTTATTGTGGGCAAGGACATAGCTCACAGGAATGAGCTGGTGTGACCACAGTATCCATCATAGCAAATACTTTAATTTATTTATCATATAAACATTAGAGCTGCATGGTATTACCAGTACAGCAGGTTACCATATTAGTTTTTTCCTGTGGTATATTCCATAGTACTTTTTCACTTTACTGGTATTTTGGTAATTTACATCAGTAAAGTATGCATGGAACTTAATGAGTAATCTCATTACGGATTTAATGATATTAAAAGCATATATTCATTTGTTATGATCAAATAATTCCAAATTGTATTCAGTTTTTTTACAAAATAGTTGAATTTGTCACAAATTAATTTTAGATATTATAAATATAGTTATATTTATGAACCTTTAACAATGTTTGACTTGTGTGACAAAATGGCAGCCGAATGGGATGTTGTGAAACTATTCAAGTCAAATCCAGCTTTTGGAAAAATTTTAGAGTAAAAGAGGAATTTAAAATGTCAGTTTTTAGCTTTTTACTTGCGTATGTTAATGTACTAATGACACGTATTTCTTTGTAAGATTTTCAAAAAAGCAATTTTCTGGTTGAAATATATATAATTTCTCTAGTGTACTAAATATTTTCTTGTTTATTAAGTCAGAGTGCTTTATGTTTACTGGCCCTATTTAATAAATATCTTGACCAGGTGTTGGCATCCCACTCAGAGTTTCCCAGTCTATTACATCAACAGTGTAGCTAGTAAATTGTAGGCTTCATTGTCAATACCTTCAATTTTTATCGACAAGCTCTCAAATTCAGCACAGCATCTTTCAGAGCATCATATGTAGTGAAAGCTTAATAATTGCATTTTAGTTCTAGTTTTAGATGACACCACCATTAACATGCACATTGCAAATTCATCAACTGTAGGTACTAACCATTTAATTGGGAGGGAGGCTTGGTTGCAATTTTCTTTTGAGCCAAAATATTTTATTTTCTTTTTATCTTGAGTTGATTCTTTTTTCAAATAGTTTAATGGATATATTTTACTATAAATCAGAGCCTATAAATTTCTCTGCTATTCAAGGGCTAGAAATTTTGAGAAAACAAAACCATTGGCTTCCAACAGAGAAAATTAAATTGTTTGTCCCAGACATAACTGCAGTATACCATGGTACTTATCATGGTATGTTTAATAAAATACTGCAGTAAAGAATTTTTCATGGTACCAAGCTCTAATATAAACCATTTAAAAGTAAGTTAAAATAAAGTCACATTTCCAGAAATGAAAATAAACACAACTCTCCTTGACATTAAAGATTGCTTTAATAATGAAATGTGTACAGTACCCTCATATGACTGAATCATGCGTAAATGAATACATGTTATGAAATGATATTGTTAGATTATGATAGACGTACTGTAATGCTATGTTACATGTCATTTTGGGGTTTGATATGTGCTTCAAGCATCTAAACAGCACTAAACAATGTTCAAGAAATAGGAAAATATCTAATAATATCAAATATTATATTTGTCTAGGTAGCCTAGAAATTGGGATATAAAACTGTAAATTCTCATGTACATTAGTTGAATCCATCTGCAAACAGCATAAACCTGGATCTGCCCTTCCATAATGCACTGTAGATCAGTGTTTGTGCAGTTTGTAGGGAATAATGAGTGAAACAAACAACATAGATCCTGGTCTTCCAGGGAATTATGCAGTGCATTATTTGGGTATATGCAGTTGGATCAGAATTACCTGTGGGTCTATAGGGTAAGTTTACTTTACAGCACATTTCACTTATTTATAATGGACAGCTTTTCTGAAAGGAAACTTATACATTCTTTTTCCTATTTTAGATAGTTTTCACTACAGTTACAACCTTTTGATTATATTTTTGCAATGTTGTATATTGGTCTGCTTTTGTTGAAGTACCATATGTGCTTGCTTATAAGTCAGTCCAGATGCAAATTGCACAGACCTAGATCTGCTGTCACATAATATGCTGGCTAGTCTGGGTTTATGTTGTTTGTTAATCAGTAGAACAAACAAGATAGACCCTGATCAGGGTTTCTGTTGTTTGCAGTTGAACTTGACATATAACTGAGTACATAGGGTACTAAACATTGTAAAGATTATACAATGATGTGTTCATTACATTAGCATTAGTGTTTTGTACATTCTGAATGTACAATATTGGAATATTGCTTCATGCTTTTGCATGCTGGAGATCCTAGTATGGTATTTGCAGTATTTCATCCAATGAAATAATAAAAGAATATGCATGAAGTGCTGGTTTTAAGATATTGTTTCTTAATTTATACTTTTTCGCTCAATAACTAGGTAATACGATTTTCCAATATTAGCTTTGGCCTGTTTTCTTATTACACATGTAATGCATATGGAGATTTTCAGATTGTCTGTTAATGCTGTAAACTTGTACTGAATTCCATAAAAAATAGGATATTTTATTGCAGTTAATACAAAGAGAACCATTGACAGGTGCTAATTTCTATTGAATGTTAATAGCAAAATTGTTGGTTCTATCTTTTGCAAGCCTGGCAAGGAAGAGAGTAAAATCGACCCAAGACTTCCATAGCTTTCATTTGAAATGAACACAATTTCAAGATACTTTGTAGAAACAGCTGTATAAAAATCCATATACTTTGAGTATAAAACCCTATTTTGCAGGCTCATGATAACTGGATACATTTGGGAGTCATACAGAAAAGATAAAGAAGCAGGTAGATTTCAGTAGCTTTCAGCTTATGAACAAATGGCTAAGGGTGGGGATAAAACTCCAGCGTTAATGTCTGTTGCATGTATAAATTTGTCTTTTTCTGCATGGTAAATGTATATGTCGTTAAAGGGTGGGGATCTCAATAGTTTCCAGCCCACAATAAACTTAGAGAGGTAGGAAAGGCCCAGTGTGCCATACTGCATGTTTTCAGAGGTGACTAATGAATCAGCATGTTTGCTTTGGGATGTAATTGGCGATGATATTCCAGCTGAGGAGGTTTTTGGACTTTTTAAATGAGTACTTTAACTTTAAAGTTTTTGGGATAGCTAAACTGACCTGGCACTGTATTGTCAGAATTTTGCTGACATGCCTTCTCACCCATTACATCAGGTGTCTCAATCATGCGGCTCGTGGGTCTCCTGTGGCCCGCAAAATGATTGGTGTCACAAGGTGTCATGAGAGATAACAAAGGTGGTGCAGCCCTTGGGCCATTGAAAATGCCGTCATGCGGCCCTCAGGGTGGTTTAAGTTTGAGACCTCTGCTTTACATGGATATGTACATGCTCAGTAGTTTCCAAGTTATAACCCAGGGACTAGTTCCTTGTGAGCTTTGGATGAATCAAAGTGTCAATATCAGTTGCACATATAAATTTCTTTTTATTCCCAGTAACTATAGATAGACATTCACTGATATGACACAGAGGCTACCATCTATACTCGTTTACAAGTTGAGTCAAACTGCAAACAACAATGATCCTGATCTGCCGGTGGATTATGCACAGGCAGATCTGAGTCTCTGCAGTTTGCAGATGGACTCATCATATAAGCAAGTATATAAAGTAAGTTACTGGGGAATGAAGAAGACCCTGCAGCATCAAGGAGCCTCAATCTGACGTATTGACACTTAGTTCACTGTTCACATGTATTGAAACATGAGGCATATAACTCAAAGAATTATTTTGAAATGTGTATAATACTCCTTGTCCCCTTCTACCCCACCCCTGGGCATGATCAAAATTCATAAAGTGTAGACACAATCTACATCCAAAGAGTTATCATCAACCCAGGTTCCATGTTTATCTTGTATGCTGTAGGAGATATTATACAAATGTGCATACCCATATCCCTGTGTTTTCTTAAAAGTGCAAGGATAACAAAGACTTTTCACAAAAATCTTTTGCTAATTGTATTAGCCATCAGTTCAGTCAGATGCTATTTATTTAATGCGCTTATATATTGTGACATCATGTGGCACACTTTTTTTGCCATGTCTGACATTGTACATAAGCAGCCCAAGATCTGTCACTGCATTGAAAAGACCCACAAGGCTATGAAATTCCCAGGTTGAAATTTTACCTTCCAAGTGGATGGAATATACCACTCAGATGATTTTCAAAGCCTGTTCTTTGAGGGAGATAAACTTGATACAAAGAAGTTTTGAACTCCATACTCAGATGAATGAAGTATTGATATCATATTTGTCTTTGGTGACAAGGAATCCAAGGTGAAGCTATAGAGACACAAGAGATTTTATGTCTTGATACAAAAGACAGCTCAACTTATGCTTTTGGAGAATGTTGTCCAGATGTGTCACAGATGTGGAGGTGGTCCTGAAATGAGACACAAGTCTCTCCATGATTCTCATGAAGACTGACAGACTGTGATTCAGATTAAAAGGGAGTGCCTTGAAATGGTATATGGTATCCTTGAACGTGAACCTCAGAAATGTCCAGGAAGTCAAATGGGAATGCGAAAGTATGCATCTTAGAGATATCCTGAATTGCATTGAAAACTGATCTTGGGGCCTCCATCCTGAACTTGTGTCCAAATATGATGGTTGAGAGAGCTTATAGCTATAACTGGGTGCAACTTGTCATTGTCTCTTGTTAAGGGAGCCCTTGACATCAGGGGAAGGTCAAGGAATGTGATCTTAAGATGATTTGAAAGACCCTTGAGTCCTGTGGGGAAGAGTCTCTCCCATTCCATGGTGAAAGGTGAAATGCTTCAGTCTTGCACTCAACAGGGCTGTCAGAAAAATGCATGAACATGATGCAGTTTTCTGAGGGAAGGATACTCTATCAAGAGAAACTGTGCCAAAATCATCCCTTCTTTCCCCAAGTTGCTGGGCCAGTTTGCAAGGTTTCTGCTTTGGTGGCCTGTTCCCTGACTTTATTTGACTTTCGAATAGGATTGAAGAAAGAGGTTAAAATATGGGGGCTGCCTTGTGGTGATCTTTGAGCAACATGGACATCGAGAGGAATCCATCTGTCCACACGAGTTGGAGGTTGTGTAGAGAGTCCCCTGTTGTATCACACAAGCCACATGCAAGACTGACTCCCTGTTGATTGTTGACAGGGGGTCTCAACAGTGCAATCTAGGCTTTACTCAGCTTACTGAGATATTGTCATTGTGACCAGCTTGAGCATGGAACCAATGCAATTATGTTCTGAACCGGTTGTTGCATGTTGAGGAAAGGTTTTGGGTCCACACACACAAAGGATGGTTTTGATGTTCCTGGGCATGCAATAAATTTGCAAAAAACTGGATCTTCAGTCTTGAAAAACAGTGTCTGTGTTTTACAGAAGGCAGATTAAAGTAGATAGAAGTTGTTGTTGGAAGAAAGGCCTATTAATGCTTGGGTCTTGAAGTTGCCTTTTGGATCAGCGAAAGATATCAGCAAGAGTGATAATGGTCTGAAAGAAGGCTGGTTTTTCTTGGTGCAAAGTTAGACAGATGCAGGAATTCTATATGTAGCTATTGATGAGGCAGGAGAAGTCTTCCCAGGGCATCACTGAATCTAGTAGAAACAAAGGTGGCTTGCAAAAACATTTCTTCAAATTTAGAGGTCAGGGGACAGCAAGAAGCCCCCTCCAATGGTAACATCTGTTGAGGGGAATTACGGGGGAAGCAAGTAGTTGGGGATGACTGGGTGTCTGGGAAGGGGAAATTGTCATTGCATGCGGCAGATTGTGATGGAGCAGGGACTGGTGATGGACCAGTATGGTGCTGGTCTATGTTACCTTCACAAGCCATGTAATGTGGGAGACTTTATTACTATATCTTTTCAGTTTGTGTTGTGTGCCTGTAATCAGGCCTGTAGAGAACGATCACGGACCCTGAGGTAAGAAACACATGGGCCTCTCCTAGTTCTTGTTCAAACAAAATTTTTCTTTTATAAAATTAAAAAGTGCTGTTTGGTCCGGGTCCCCTTACAGGCCCAGGCCCCAGGGATATATCCCTGGTTGCCCCCCCCCCCCTTTCTTGTCAGCCCTGCCTGTAATAGGACTAAGGCTAGAAAACTGGATGTTGTCTGAGTTTAGAGTCTGGAAATAGGCATGCCAGGAAGACATGTCACTGTATCCAGTCTTGAGGACACTGCGTTGAGGTTGAGAGTGTGGTGTAACTGGAGTGGATGAGGTATGGGCCTGGCTTATATATGGTACCTGGGTTCAGTACTTGCCATTGAGAAAATGATCACCATAGCTCATACTGGGGTCTACATGCAGTGATGGGTTATCAAGGGCTGGTCCATGTGGTCTGCCATACAGTGTTGGTACTGGTCCAACAGTCAATTCATTGCTGTAATAACTGAGAGAAAGTGGTGACAAACTGGGTAATAGTGTCACTGCAATCACATGGGTGGCTTGCCTGGTAAGGAATGTTGGTAATTTTTACATTATCTGTGACTTCTTGGCCTCAAATAACAATAATGGCAAATTAGCTACTGAGGCAATGTTGGCAGCAGGGTTGATATCATCAGCATCCTTTGAAGAGCACCTGCTGGTTCTTTCATTAGCCTGTGACACCTTTGAAGAATGCTTTACTACTGACCACTGGAGTAGATAAATAAGATGGCAACTGTTAATTTACCATGAAAAAAACAACTTTTGTGCAAAATGTAAGATGAGAAGAAAGTGAAATTAAGTAAGAAAATAAATGGAGTATACTTCCCTTCGATGAGAAAACTCCAATGATTTCTTAGACTGAAATGGCATGCTAAGGATGTTATTTGTGAGGCCTTTTTATTAGAGTGTGCTGACCATGCACAAGGATTAATAATAATAAGTGGCAACCAGCCTATATATCCAAGGGTAGACCTGTTTGACTTTTATCTCAGTATGCGGTTAGCATCTTTTTAGTGCAATATGGATGGATTTGTGTTGTAGTGGATGTTTCCTATACTTATTGTGATTGGGTAATGTATGTACTTGAAGAAGAAACTAAATAGTGCAATATTTAGGCACTAATCACATGGCTCCAAACCTTTCTTTTTCAAATTTCTTCTTTATAAAAAGATGTTACAGATGGGACATATAAGTTGGATAAATTTTCAGCATTTTATCATTAAAAAATAGAAAAAAAAGATTCTGTCGTTCATCAAGTGTATTCCCACTTTTAAATAATTCAAAAGAGTTTGGGGTGATGGTGTCTCTGAAATAGGTAAACTTCTTTAATCCCAAAAGTGAACCAAAATACATATGTAATATTGGGATATTAAGTATACATACCTATTATTTTCAATTACCTATGGCTGTATGCTATTTTTTATATGCACTTATTGTTGGTGAAATCTCTTCCAATATTTATTTATATATTTATCTATTTATTTATTTATTTATTTATTTATTGTGTGCAATGCATGCCTAGCCATTTAACAGTGTCATCATCAGCAAGGTGCAGAGCCTGCAGTCCACCAGGGAACTCTGTCCATGGACAGTTGTTCACAGTGTGTGACATGGTCTGTAGAGCACCACAGCTACAGGAAGAGTCAGTGGCCTGGCCCCATAGGACAAGGTTGACTGCACAACGACCCTGTCCTGTCCAGAAACAGTTCAGTGTGGTCCACAGATGTCATGGAAGGTTGAAGCCAGGAGGGCAGACAGATGGCTCAGCTATGAGGGAGTGGTTTACAACATCTGTTGAAGACCACTCATCACTGCATGTTGAAATAGCTGTCATATCTTCTGGCAACGAACCTAACCAGATTGGGCATCTCGAAGTCAGGCAGACTGCTGGATGTGAGGTGATGTCAATGTACAGTGGAAGTTTCTCAAAGGCATATACCTTAGCCAACACTTTTGTGGTTGCTTCCTGGCAACGGAGATGTGGAGGAGGAATATTGCTGAGTACTGGCAGCCATGGTAAAGGAGTAGGACGTAGTGATCCAGAAATTATGCACATTGTTGTATTGAGCTGGATAGCTTGGTGTGGGATGATCAAGCCAAGACTGGAGCACAATACAATGCTGTTAAATAACAGAGGGCCAGTGCTCTAGTCTGGAGTGTCTCAGCACTAGTGCCCTAGGTTCAGCCAGCCAGTTTGTGAAGTAGGTTGTTTCAAGTGCTCAGTTTTGCTGCAATTTTTTTCAGGTGGTTGTAGAATGTCACTGATCTCTCCAGAGTCACACCAAGGTATGTTGGTGTTGGGTCATGTTTTATCTCTTCCAATAAAGTTATTATACAAATTGTTATATTTACATTTTACAAGCAAATTTAATGTTGTATAAATATGATTGACTAAATAAAAGATTGCAGTAAGGCTGAATAAAATGAGTCAAAGGTATAAAGTATGATACTGTTCACCTAATTAGAAGCATAATATCAGTATTAGAAATGAAATGTCTGTCTTAAAGGCTTTTTTCACAGGTAAATCTGCAAATTTTGCTAGCAAAATACTGGAAGGCCAGTTTTCATGTAATGCTTTTTAGTCAGATTTTATATTTAAAATAGTAAAACTCTGGCAGTAGAGTATGTCCTTAAAAGACTTTTGTTACTGTATTTCAAACAGTAAACCATATGCAGTAGAGCACATATCTCATTGAAGACTCTTGTTACTTTATTTCAAAAAGTAAGTCCTAGTTAGTAGAGCATCAGTCCCTTCAAGGGCCTCTTGTTACTATGTTTAATGGAGTAAATCCTCAGCAGTGGAGCATCAGTTCTGTCAAGGGACTCTTGTTACAGTATTAAAAGAGCAAATCCTAGCAGCAGTGTACCAGTCCCATTGAAAGATTCTTGTCACTGTATTTCAGACAGTAAATCTTAGGCATCAGAACATCAGTCCGTTTGGAAGACTCTTGTTACTTTATTTCAAAGAGTAAATCCGACATGGTAGAACATCATTCAAATCCTAGGCAGATGACATTAATCAAATCCTAGGCAGTAGAACATCAATCAAATCCTAGGCAGTAGAGCATCAATCAAATCCTAGGTAGTAGAGCATCAATCAAATCCTAGGCAGTAGAGCATCAATCAAATCCTAGGTATAAGAGCATCAATCAAATCCTAGGCAGTAGAACATCAATCAAATCCTAGGCAGTAGAGCATCAATCAAATCCTAGGCAGTAGAACATCAATCAGATCCTAGACAGTAGAACATTAATCAAATCCTAGGCAGTAGAGCATCAATCAAATCCTAGGCAGTAGAACATAATCAAATCCTAGGCAGTAGAACATCAATCAAATCCTAGGCAGTAGCGCATCATCAAATCCTAGGCAGTAGAGCATCGATCAAATCCTAGATGGTAGAGCATCAATCAGATCCTAGGCAGTAGAGCATCAACCAAATCCTAGGCAGTAGAACATCAATCAAATCCCAGGGAGTAGAACATCAATCAAATCCTAGGCAGCAGAGCATCAATCAAATCCTAGGCAGTAGAGCATCAATCAAATCCTAGGCAGTAGAGCATCAATCAAATCCTAGACAGCAGAACATCAGTCCCTTTGTAAGATTCTAATTGCTATATCTCAAAGAGTAAATTTTAGACAGTAGGGCATCAATTCCTTTGAAGACTCTTGTTACTTTATTTCAAAGTGTAAATTTTAGACAGTAGGGCATCAATCCCTTTGAAGACTCTTGTTACTTTATTTCAAAGTGTAAATTTTAGACAGTAGGGCATCAATCCCTTTGAAAGACTCTTTTTACTACATTTCCAACAGCAAATTCTTGGTAGTGGAGCATCAACCCCTCTGAGGGACTCTTGTTACTCTATTTCAAAGCGTAAATTCTACACAGTAGAACATCAGTCCCTTTGAAGAACTCCTGTTAGCATATTTCAGAGAGTAGATCCTAGGCAGTGGAGCATCAGTTCCTTCAAGAGACTTGTGTTAATATATTTCAGAGAGTAAATTTTAGGCAGTAGACATTCATTTGTTCATACATAATATACTGGAAAAATTGTCTCCCTTACAGTACTGGAGAAAGTTGAAAATGAGACTAACAAATATTGGAGTGGGTTCTGTTTTTGGATTTTTAACGTAGCTTTAACAATTTGAGTCATATATCGCTGCAATGTCAGCAATGTGGCAGTTTATAGTGATGTCTAGCACTGGGGAATCATGCTGCAGATATGTGGCAATATGTCCCACTCAGTCAAATTATCCTGACAAAAGGCCAACCTGTCCTAACACTAACCTCTTAATGCTGAGTGCTAAGTGAGGCAGCAGATAGTACTGTCTTTTCATTTTTATAAATCTTTGGTTTGACTCTGCCAGGGTATGAACCCGCAACCACCTGCGTCTGAGGTGGACGCTTTAACCACTTAGGCCACTGGAGCTGTCAATAAATACTGGAGATACAACAGGTATGCATATGACAGTGGCTCAGTGACTAGCAAGCTGTACTTGCAATCTTGCCCAGAACTGCAACTCCAGTCCTGCCCATACCAGGCTGTGTCAACTGCCATGGTGTGTCTCAGGGCAAGGGACTTTACTCCAGTTGCCTTGCCACAATGTAACCTTTCTTGACCTGTGTAATTGTACCATCAAACAACAATCAAAATCACATCATGCACAAAGAACTTAGCCAAGTAAAATGTTTCTACAGTACCTCAAAGGAGTGCAACCATGTCTATATTAATTGAAAATATCTGCTTGAATGACACATTGAGTCTTTTGTCATGGTTGTAAATGGATGACACTCTTTTCAGTTTATGCAGGTGATGCTGGAATTGTAGCATTCCGAGATACAAGCCTAAGGCATACAGAATATTGTACCCAAGTTGAATACTGCAACCGATATAAAAGTTAACACCGACACTCAACTCTCTTCGAGATGCCACAATTTTTCTCACTCTCTTTGTTAAAATTCTGGTGGGACAAAAAAACAACATATTATCTTAGGAAAATATGTTTATTTGAATAAATAGTGAACAAATAGGCACAAAGGATGGAAAATGCTAAAATAAAACTGTACATATCTTTTAACTGATGAATCAATTCATTTCCCTCTCTATCACACTTACAATTAAAATAATACCAAAGCTTCTAGTTTCATCATGAAGAGAACTGTGTATAATGAGAAATTAGCTTTTCATTTCAGAATTTAAATTATATAATTACTTTTATCCTGAATTATCTATATAAGAGGCACTTTAGAATTCTAAAACTTACATAACTATGTAAAATTTCACAGTGATCTTCTTTTAAAAGGTCTCTTTCAACAGAAGGGGGAAACTCGTAAGAGAGAGACCACTTATTATGTGCATATAATCGACATATGAAATGATGACAAGGAAAGAAAAACTATATATGTGTTCTTAATTGTTCTTTTTAGTGATGTTAATTAAAAAATTCCGACACATTTTGGAAGAAAATATAGTCCTTTAAATGATGTTCACAAACTGAATTCAGTTGCTAGTGAAAGTCCTGTCAGCACATTAAACTGTTGTATACAAGAAATTAAACTCTGTGACAGTTTCATCATAAATTAATAGTATTGAAAGACCTATTGATTTTTAGGAGAAATTTATATGTTGTTTTAGAATAAAGTGATATTTCCTAATAACAAGCTACTTCTACCCTGTCTCTCTCTTCTCATTCAACCAAGGTAGGATTTCAAAGATAAATATTACATTTTCTCTCACTCACCCATCACAACTGTACAGATCAAGATCTGATATCACATGATGTGCTGCCAGATCTGGATCTATGCAGTTTGTTTGGAATAATCAGTAGTACAAACAATATAGACCCTGATCTGCTGGTGCATTATGCAGTGGCAGATCAGGGTCCATGTTTTGCAGTTGGTCCTGACTTGTGAGTATGGACTGGATGTGACTGAATCATGGGAGGTTACATTTAACATGGTAAATTATGACAAATTTTATTTGTAATCACACTTTCAGACCACCAAATGGCTAAAATTTCTACAAAACTAAATATTCCTGCTATATGGGATTATCACAGGAGTATGCTTATATACATACAGTAACAACCTACAATAGCAATAATGATATCTGTCTGTTCAAGTAAACATGCCTGTTGATTGGATTTAATGACAGGTGTGCAATGCATAAACAGTGGGTGCTAGTCACTAAATTCCATTCAACAACCACATTCAAATAAGTGAACAATTACTGTTGTTGCCTAAGAGTGTGTTTGTTTTTCACATGTTAATATGTGTACCATATTCAACTGAATAAAAATAATATATATGCCCACAAAATAATGCATCATCCACAAAACTTGATCAGAAAGTGTGTTTTTTTCCATCAAATGTTAAAATCTTTCACACACACAATCTTGTAATTTTACTTCCTCATGACTTTGGCTTACAGACGCTTATTCAGAGATGGATTCAATGAACTACTGAATCCACACAGTATTTCTTTCAATCAACTCTCACCTCATCATTACAAATCAGCAGCTTCAGTCAACTCTCACCCTTATCATTATAAATCAGCAACCTCAAATCAACTCTTATCCTTATCATTACAGATCAGCAACCTTAATCAACTCTCACTTTATCATTACAAATCAGCAACCTCAATCAACTCTTACCTTATCATTACAAATCAGCAACCTCAATCAACTCTCATCCTTATCATTACAAATCAGCAACCTTAATCAACTCTCACTTTATCATTACAAATCAGCAGCCTCAATCAACTCTCACCTTATCATTACAAATCAGCAACCTCAATCAACTCTCACCCTTATCATTACAAATCAACAACCTCAATCAACTTTCTTATCATTACAAATTGGCAACCTCAATCAACTCTCACCCTTATCATTACAAATCAGCAACCTCAGTCAACTCTCACAATGTCTATGACCAGCCATGTACAAGTAGCAATAACAACATTTTCAAGACAGCCAATGTCAGAGTGGTACCATTTTCATTTAGGACAAACCAAATATCATATCAAGCCTTTAAGTAAATCCCTCTTTTTTGAAATTATATCAGGAGGAGTAGTTACAAGAGTTTCAAGATGGCCACTGTGGCAATCATACTGGATGTACAAACAGCACCATTTTCATTCAAGACCAACCAGATATCATAAGATGTCTTCTGTTGAACACCCTATTTCAAAATGACTTTCCATTCAAGAACAGTGATTACAAAATTTTCAAGGTGGCTGCTGTGGAAGCAATATTTGGCTTTAGGTCAACACCGTTTTCATTTATGACCAACTGCACATCACATGAAGTCACTTAGTTAAAACTAGACTTTGATATGACCTTCCATTCAGAAGGATGAGCAATAACAATATTTTCAAGATGCCACTGTGACAGTGATACTGGATGTTTTAGCAGCACCATTTTCATTTAGGACTAACTAGACTATGGGATGAATGTGTGTATAAAGGGTTCATGGCAATCTTCCAAGCAGTTTTGGAGGAGTCAAGATAACAGATTTGTTCTAATGGATGGACAACAGAGAAACATGTAAGCTCTCCTGGTCTCTTTTAATAAAACTTGTATCTTTATATTTGATTTCTTTCACATCAAACAAAACCCACAACTGGTCCTTGAATGATGCTCTTTAAATCATTTCAAATGAAAATCATGAATATTTCCCTTCTATTTTTTGTGAAACACCTCTACTTTGGAAAATATCATTTCACACTAAAAACTGACCCATTTTTCATAATATTTAGATAACAAATGCATGCTAGCTTCCTGCAAGAGTCCATCGCTTGAATTCCCATAAGCCTGTACAGCATATTACTCCTTTGATTCCCATGTAATCTTTTGTCTTCTCAAAGAAAGGATGTTTGTTGACAAAAAGTAGAGGCTACAGGATGAAAACATGGCTCCATTCGTCCACTTCACCACTTTGGTTTTGTGACCATCAAATAGCTAATCAAGAAATGGGCACTCACAGAGAAGTTGTAGTGGCTACAGGATGAAAACAGTACTCCATTTGTCTGCTTCACCACCATGGTCTTGTGACCATCAAGTAGCTAATCAAAAACAGGACACATATAAGGAAGAAAGGCAGTGTATAGTTTCTAGTGTCTCCAAGATGTTTCACTGTCCAAGGGTCCCCAGGGCAGAGGTTTGGATCATCTTCTTCAGGTTTGTCAAAGTATCTGTAAAAAACAGAATTTTTTAAAACTTAATTTATTTCATGTTAACTGTACAAAAATTCTCACAACTTACATTAAACACTCTCAATAGCTCAGCTATTTGCAAAGCATTGTCTTCTGAAATGATGGAATCTGGATCACCTGGAGAAAATCACCAATCTTGGATGAGCAACCATGATACCTTCACAAATGCAGAAACCCAAGACCATAATGATGTAATGTGAATTGATTTCAATGCACTATCTATGCCCCCAAAAATGATCATAAATATGGCAAACAGCCCAAAAAATCTCCATGCAAAAAATGTCATAGCTCACAGTTTGTTAACTGTATTAACATTTTTTTAATTATATGACTGAAATACTACAAGAGTTTATGGGTGTTTTAGGATGTGTAAATACTTTAAGAGCTGATGGGTGTTTTAGGATGTATAAATACTTCAGGAGTTGATGGGTGGTTTAGGATGTGTAAATTCTTCAAGTACTGATGGGTGTTTTAGGATGTGTAAATACCAATGGGTGTTTTAGGATTTGTAAATACTTTAAAAGTTGATGGGTGTTTTATGATGTGTAAATACCAATGGGTGTTTTAGGATTTGTAAATACTTTAAAAGTTGATGGGTGTTTTATGATGTGTAAATACCAATGGGTGTTTTAGGATTTGTAAATACTTTAAAAGTTGATGGGTGTTTTATGATGTGTAAATACTGATGGGTGTTTTAGGATGTGTAAATACTGATGGGTGTTTTAGGATTTGTAAATACTTTAAAAGTTGATGGGTGTTTTATGATGTGTAAATACCAATGGGTGTTTTAGAATTTGTAAATACTTTAAAAGTTGATGGGTGTTTTATGATGTGTAAATACCAATGGGTGTTTTAGGATTTGTAAATACTTTAAAAGTTGATGGGTGTTTTATGATGTGTAAATACTGATGGGTGTTTTAGGATTTGTAAATACTTTAAAAGTTGATGGGTGTTTTATGATGTGTAAATACCAATGGGTGTTTTAGGATTTGTAAATACTTTAAAAGTTGATGGGTGTTTTATGATGTGTAAATACTGATGGGTGTTTTAGGATGTGTAAATACTGATGGGTGTTTTAGGATTTGTAAATACTTTAAAAGTTGATGGGTGTTTTATGATGTGTAAATACCAATGGGTGTTTTAGAATTTGTAAATACTTTAAAAGTTGATGGGTGTTTTATGATGTGTAAATACCAATGGGTGTTTTAGGATTTGTAAATACTTTAAAAGTTGATGGGTGTTTTATGATGTGTAAATACTGATGGGTGTTTTAGGATTTGTAAATACTTTAAAAGTTGATGGGTGTTTTATGATGTGTAAATACTGATGGGTGTTTTATGATGTGTAAATACTGATGGGTGTTTTATGATGTGTAAATACTGATGGGTGTTTTATGATGTGTAAATACCAATGGGTGTTTTAGGATTTGTAAATACTTTAAAAGTTGATGGGTGTTTTATGATGAAGAATACCGATGGGTGTTTTAGGATTTGACCATTGTTTTATGTGTAAATACTGATGGGTGTTTTATGTGTAAATACTGATGGGTGTTTTATGATGTGTAAATACTGATGGGTGTTTTATGATGTGTAAATACCAATGGGTGTTTTAGGATGTGTAAATGTGCTGTTATGTGTAAATACTGATGGGTGTTTTAGGATGTGTAAATACTGATGGGTGTTTTAGGATGTGTAAATACTGATGGGTGTTTTAGGATGTGTAAATACTGATGGGTGTTTTAGGATGTGTAAATACTGATGGGTGTTTTATGATGTGTAAATGTGCTGTTATAAAAGTGTCAAGAATGTTTTCAAGAAGTCGGTCACCATCAGTTACCTCTGAGTCTACCTTTATCCTTGTTTAAAGTTTTATTTATTGTAAGCTGAGTAAATCTGGAAGGAAGGAGCTCATGGATTTGAATAAATTAAAGAAAAGTAGATCTTAACATTTTGGGAAGGATTCCAAAATGGGCACCCAATTAAACAGTAGCTTAATGGTTAAATGACAAAGCATTTCACTTTGTAAAATTTTTACTTTAGTGTAAGGTTAACTCTTCACTGATCAACGAAACAAAAGCTTGTAAATATAAAAGAAATGTAAATTATTTTTTACTGGCATTTCAGAGTATCACTGTCACTGATATTGTATCATGTACCTCAGTCTCTTTAACCCTCCATATCAGAGAAATCATTTCCATTATAAGGTACATGTAATACCAAGCAAATTGAGTACTGTATACACTTGCTTATAAGTCAAGTCCAACTACAAACAACACACACCCTGATCTAACATCACATAATGTGCTGGCACTTCAGGGTCTATATTTTTTGTCCAAATGATTACTCTAACAAACTGCTTAGATCCACATCTGCCAGCATAATGTGATGGTAGATCTGGATCTTAAGTTTGCAGTTGGATTCGACTTGTATGCAAGTATTATGGTAAAAGACTGTGCAAACAGGAGTTCCAATATACATAAAATTCCACAACTAATTGATTTAAACTGCTATTATATTGTTTGTGTTTTGAGGGACATCCTGTAGGTCACAGGGAAGGCACTTTCCATGTGGAATGATCAACCAAAGATTCAATCAGGAAATTTATATCATTTTCATAGGAACTCTTTGAGACATCAGAGAGAGAGAGAGAGAGAGAGAGAGAGAGAAATTCATCCATTATGCTAATTTATGTTATTTTTCCATTATTAATTTAAATAGACTATTTTAAAGTTATGTATGTCATAATTAAATAATTTTAATCTCTTACTAAAATGCTGAAATTATTATTTAGGTGAGTATTGGTTTAAATCAACCGACTTCCTTTGTGTATTGTTAAATGTATCAAGGTTACAAAATGATATACCTCAATACACTGATGGATAGTTTATCATTTTTGACAAAATTAGAGTTCCACACATGCCCAATAGTATGATTTATAAACCACAAATAGTTAGGCCTGAGCAAAGAAATGTCTAATACATTGTCTGTATGAAAACAATGATTACATGAATATATTGCATTCTCTCACAATTCTATACAAGTCTCTATTTCACAATGTATACAATTATTACTTGAATACAAATAATCTTGGCTCACTCAATATGGGCTACTCATGAGATAGAATCTGAATGAAACAATGTATATAAATGATGACTACCAATCAGTGCTAGGCTGATCCAAGATTAAGTAGAAACTCTGTTAGGCTGATCCCGGTATTAAAATGCCGTATTCTGGGCTGTTCTCCAATTAAGCTGAAACTATGCTGATCTCAGCCTTAGAGCATATTCTGGGCTGATCCCAGCTTAAATAGAATCTGTGCTAGGCTGATCCCTGCATTTGAGTATTTTAGGCTAATTCCAGCTTAATAGAATCTGTGCATGGCTGATCCCAGCATTTGAGTATTATGGGCTGATCACAGCTTAAGAACGTATTCTGAGTTGATCCTAACTTAAGTCAAATTGTGCTTGGCCAATCCCATCATGAAGAAAGTATTCTGACTTTTAATTACATGTATCCTAGCAAAAACTAATCACCTGGGCTGATCCCAGTCTACAAAACTTATATAGTTGGGAGGGGGGATGCACCCTTATTTAACAACTGTATGAGAAATGTATTCCACAGGCATGCCATTTATAATAATTAGTATTGAATACAAGATCCAATAGGGGAACAATACCAAATGAATCTCATAATACATACATCAAATGACAGCCTCTTAGAGCGTGCCATTTTTTTAAATGAGAAAGTTTAGTTAGGAAGAGTGATATACAAAGTACATGACACTGAGTTCATGTGTATTTTGGTCAGTAAAAACAAGGGGGTTCAATTATGCAAATAAACAAAGTGAGGTAGCAGTTTCCTTTCTTAAGATCAGCAAGCCCAGTACAAAACTTTGAACTGAAGGACTGTCAAAACTTACATGGCAACTGGAGCTGGTGTATTGCCTGGTACTTTTATGAAGCGTACAGTTGTTGAGATGTGAAATGGTTGAGTATAAGCCCTTCCACACCCTGAATTCACTGGTGAGCAGTTTATCTTCCATGTTGCTTTGCTGTAGCTAAGGAAACAAAATATAGATTTAAAATGAAAAAATGTTAAATAGTTTAGCTATCCTTGAAGACTTTTAACACATCAAAAGTCTTTCTTCTAATACTTTTTTCAATCCTGAAAGAGTGTAAAAATTGAATAATTCATGAAAATTAGTAATTTAATTTTCTGATATTACCGTCTACACTTGCATATAAGTTTAACAGCAATCAACATAGACCCTGATCTGCCATTGCATAATATGCCATCAGATCAGGGTCTACATTTTTTCCTCTACTGATCACTCCAATCAAATGTCACAGATCCAGATCTGCCGGCATTATGTGATGGCAGTTGGACTTGTCTTATCAGTGAGTGTATATGGCAAATTCATTTCAATAATTATAACAACTCATTGACCTAGTTAAAAGATAAAGCATCTTACAGGAAAGACACTAATGTTTTTAAAATTTATTGTTAATTTTGTACCTGATATACAGAACTGCTGCCACCCCTCCCATTCCCTGCCTACCATACTGAAATTTCCAGTGGAGAAAACTTAAAGAAGAATATTTAAGTATATGTCTGAAAAACCATTAGTGATTCCTTTGCCTATGGAGTCTGAGTTTTTATTGGAGTATCCAATCTCTACATGTATATGCATGGATAGGATTCGTTTTAGGCTATGCTGTTTTGCCAATGACCATTATTTGTCATCTATGGCACAAACAGGTTCCCAATATGGAATGGTGCCAGAATGGTGCAAAACAAAGACCCAAGAAGTATGTATATACGTAGTAGCATTTTATGGCATCCCAGCACAGTAGTAGCTGTACACTGCCAACAAAAGTAAAGTTTGAAAAATGTAAAAATAGACTGCAATAAAATTTAGGAAGACAAGCCCTTCCAAATATATGTAGACAAGAAGTACAAGAAGATGAAATATAAAGATGTTAAAAAATTTTCAGATATAAAATAAAAGACAACGGCAACAAAAATAAAATCCTTAAAACATATGGTCAAAATCTTTATATAAACTGCATTCCCTCAAAAAGTCCAAGGCTTTGGTAGGTGCTACATTATAGTTTTTCATGTCAAAATACTTCAGCATCACGTGACAAAAGTTGACATACTTGACTAAAAGACCCCAAGATAAAAAAAGATAACAGATTACAGCTGATTTTAGACTGACTGATCTGAGTGTATTTCAAGATTGCTTATGAAGCATAAAACAATTACACTGGTTGACAAAAATGTTTTACTGATTTTGATTAGTGTGAAAGCACATGGTTGATAATCATTGATGGAAAATGTAAAGAAGACATGGACAAAAACCAAACATACAATACAAATTAAATATACATAACACTTGAATTATAGACCTTTTAATTTTTGCAACAAATACTCATTTTTCCATCATTATATATTCTAAATCTGTTATTTACAGCATGGTTTACTACAGTTTCCTTGTCCATAAAATAACTGTATACTGAACAGTGGACATGGTAATGGAAAAAGAAACTAGAAAAGCATGCTGTAGTCTGACTTGATGACAAATCAAATCTTTCAGAATATTTATTGCAGAAATGAATAAATACATGAGTGTCTGTGATAATGATATGTGTTTCAATTTCTTGAATAAACATGAAACTTGTAATAATATTAGAAACTCATTTTTTTTCTAAATGATTTCTTGACTTGGTGAGTACAACTGGGTCTCACATTTTCCATTTCTGAAATTAATACTCCATATGTAAACAACAGTGAGTTTAAAACCCATCGCCCATTATCTCAATGCTAGATAATTATTATAATAAATTGTTATGTATATGTAATTAAATTGCTTGTGTGTTAGTTTTAGTATTCTTTTTTATTTTAGTTTCATTACATTTTATTGTAATGATTAATTTTCATTGGATTTGAATCTCTTTTCCGAAAATTAGCTTGACCCGATTAGATTATAAGATTTCTTCAGCACTATTTTTAGCTCACTCTGGCTCATACATTTTGTAAACATTGAGTGAAGACGATTGGCTATTGCCAAGGTCATTTCGGCCCGCATGTTAGCTGAACTGTAAACAGTCTTTTTTTAAAATATATTTTCAGTGTGAGAATTCGATTCTTAGATAGGACTATTCTTGCATAAGTGATAAATGGCATTTTGTTATTGCGCTGTTCAAATTAGTAAATCACATAGCCTATCACGTGAACTACCATGTGATCTAAAATTGCGGCTTTAAACAGACGCTCTCTGGTAGATTTAGTGAGTTGTATTTTAAACCTTGAGGGCTCAAGAGGTTTTTATTGTTGTCGCCAGACTGTTTTTGAAGTTCATCTGTTTTGGAATTTAATAATTTATTCTCTAGAAAACTAAATAAGTGCTTTATATTTATAAAAGTTCTGGGAGAAAGAAATTCAGTGGAAATTTATTCCGGAGTTTAACAGAAACATTATAAACTGTGATTCAATCGAGGATCTGTTACCATCAGTATAGATATCATCTGATGTCATTGCCTCCATATTGGAATTTCATCAAGATTCAAACCTGGATTCTATTAGAACTGTTTAGTGATAGGACTTATATTTTTCAATCCTAGGATTAAATTTTGGATTATATTCACAAACCGTAAGTCCTATTTCCAATTTTTACATTGTTTTCTAGGGAAATAAATTATTTTGTTAAAATTTACAAAGCTTGTTGGCTTCACTCATTTCTCTTGTTATTTTTGTACGAGCCTACACGTAACAAAATAAATATAGAAATAAGTATCTAACTGTCATACACTGTTGTGTTCATTACCCTCAGTGTTATATCAAAAGTGTTCTGTTATCAGTCTGATTCAGTTTTGGTGCCTGTTTATTAGTAACTCCTGGAGTACCATCAGTACTTGCTTATAAGTCCAACTGTCAAAACAATATATACCATGATTGGCCATTGCATAAAGCACCTGCAAATCAGGATCTGTGCTGTTTGTTTTACTACTTCTTCCTAAGAAACTGCACAGATCCAGAGCTGATGGCACAATATGTGACTGTTTATCTGGATCTATGTGTTTTGCAGTTGGATCCAACTTACACTCGAGTATATATGGTAATGCCATGATATATGTCACTAATACATTTTAATAAGTATGCTAATGTTTTCAGTCACCTGACATGCTTTGGCTTTCATTACCATCCAATGGAAACTAATCCAGACAGTCTTTGGGAGATAACTATTTAATAATTCAAAGATGATTAAATTAATATTTTTAAAACATATGTGTTGTGCATTATTGTCAATTAATTTATAGCAATTTGTAAATACAGTCAAACCTATCATAATGGTCACCCATGTTCAGCAGTCACCAGGTCACAGCAGCCATTCTAATTTCCCCCATGTAAATTTTTTTTATAAATGCCATGTATTTAATGGTCATCTGCCTTTCACAGCCATTGGCCAGGTGTTTCCTAACCAAACAATGGTTTCACCCTACCTTAAGTGGTCACTTGAGTGTATCAGCAGTGACCACTCCAAGTATGCAAATTAAACTCTTCTTTTGTTTAATGAGCAAGGCATTGTTCAGATAAAGACATATCATGTGAATAAATGTTTATGTGTTTCATATTTTGATTGTACTTACCATACTCCAGTCACACTGTCAGTCAAACTCAAAGGTGTCAACATGTCAGCTTCGAAAGCAAAAAGCAGTGTTTTAATCCTTAAAGGATAGGATTGAATCAATCTGTTTGCTAAATGGTGGTAAAAGTAGTTGTCTTGTTGCAGCAGAAATGGAAGTCTCCTTTTGTGCCAGAGTGACAGGTATAGTTAGATATTCTGATCTATCTGCCCATGAATTAAAGCTATCTCTAGTCATCTTTTAAAAGAAATGTGAGTTCCATCCCTTTTCATTAGGATCAATGTTCACTGAATATTCAAAATTTGTCTGTGAATGCAGGTGAAGTTTCGGTTACTGGGTCACAGCAAATAGCCACATACGGCTTCTTGTCATTTCTGTTCATCACAGGCTTATCACATAAGCAGACTGTCTTTTGATCTTGGTGAGCTGTGCAACTGACTAATCCAGATATTGTTTTTATAGTGTAAACAAATGAAGATAAGGGTATACTTTTAAATTGGTGAAGATTTCATATCTAAGATGAATTAACGTGAGTTAGAGTCAGTAATTTTGTTTAACATAAATTTGGAAGAGAACAACAATACCTGTAATTATGATTTCGTTGTACACTGCACATAAAACAACCCTGACAATAATATAATATAATAATAGCAATATTTGGTGCATGGTATTTGCTCAAAAATCAATTTTAAAAGGTGAACCTGTGTACAGTGGTCACCTGTGTGCAGTGGTCGGTTTTGCCTTTTCTCATGAATGACTGCTATTGACAGTTTTGACTGTAAATATGTTTGTATTATTTTGTACTAAAAGGCTCAAGGGAGAATAGTATTTGGCTAACTGAATCATTCTATAATGCAACATTATTACAGTTGAAATAACAATTGCTCAATAACTCCAATGGCTTGTGCATTCCTGGTGGCATACATTCTCCTGTTAGTAACCTCAGAAAACTAAAACCTATCCAAAACCTGAAGCCCCAAATATGGACTTTTCCAAGTTGTACTGTATTCTTCTTCTTCTTCTTCTTCTTCTTCTTATTATTATTATTATTATTATCAAGGCACAGATACCTAATTCTGCCACCTATTATCTCATAGATGGAGTTATTATTGGAACGCCCAGTCTCTGCATACATGACATCCAGGTGTATACCATTGGTCATGTTGTAGCAAATTCCTGCGAGGTTGTCCACTGGAGACAGGAATGTTGGATATAAATCACTTCCTATGCAGTAATAGGTCAAGTCTTCCCTGAAATATTTGAATAAAAATATCTAAATATGAACATAATGCTCATATATCTGTATATTAAGGTCAGGTGTACTAAATTTAAAAATGCAAATTCAAATGTATACTGATGTTAGGTGCAGTAAGTCTAATTTGAGCATAATACTCATTTACATGTATATGAAACTTAGGTGTAATAAATTTAATTTGAAGAGACTGGAAATTGACCTATATATAAAAGTCATGTATAATAAGTCTAATTTGAATGTAATGTACATTTACCTGTATATAAGAGACAGATATAATAAGTCTAATTTGAACATAATACACATTTACCTGTATATAAGAGTCAAATATAATAAGTCTAATTTGAACATAATGCTCATTTACCTGCATATAAAAGTCAGGTGCAATAAATCTAATATGAACATAATGCTCATTTACCTGTATATAAAAGTCAGGTATAATAAGTCTAATTTCAACATTATGCACATTTTGTTATATGTCTTTTTGTTATATCTTTTTGGTATATAAAAGTCAGGTGCAATAAATCTAATCTGAACATAATGCACATTTACCTAGATATAAAAGTCAGATATAATAAGTCTAATCTGAACATAATACTCATTTACCTGTATATAAAAGTCAGGTATAATAAGTCTAATCTGAACATAATGCTCATTTACCTGTATATAAAAGTCAGGTATAATAAGTCTAATTTCAACATTATGCACATTTTGTTATATGTCTTTTTGTTACATCTTTTTCGTATAAAAAAGTCAGGTACAATAAATCTAATCTGAACATAATGCACATTTACCTAGATATAAAAGTCAGATATAATAAGTCTAATCTGAACATAATGCTCATTTACCTGTATATAAAAGTCAGGTATAATAAGTCTAATCTGAACATAATGCTCATTTACCTGTATATAAAAGTCAGGTATAATAAGTCTAATCTGAACATAATGCTCACTTACCTA
Organism: Megalonaias nervosa; assembly: GCA_016617855.1. Taxonomy (NCBI): domain Eukaryota; kingdom Metazoa; phylum Mollusca; class Bivalvia; order Unionida; family Unionidae; genus Megalonaias; species Megalonaias nervosa. Next base: position 49,244 of record JAECUM010002075.1, read on the forward strand.
GATATAAAACTCAGGTATAATAAGTCTAATCTGAACATAACGCTCACTTACCTAGATATAAAACTCAGGTGTAATAAATCTAATCTTTTTAACATAATGATCATTTACCTGTATATAAAAGTCAACTATTCATTAAGGTCAGTTTCTGACAGTACCATGCATAATGTTATAGTCAGGTTTACTTTCTTCTTGATTCATTCATTCATATACCCAATTTCAAAAATGAGAGTTCTATAAATGACACATTATACTCTAACCCAATGTGTGATGTTACATATTAAAGAAATTCCATATATGGGTATTTCACAAGTTACTTCCTTTCACGGCAAATGATTGCCTCCCCCACAACATGTATCTACATACAATGTAGCCGAAACAGAATTTTCCCAAGTTTAGCATGATTTTCAGTTGTCAATTAAGGATCATAATCTGCAACAATTACTTTCCTTATTACACTGTATTTGGGTTCTCTATGATGCATTAGGTTTGAAAAATGTGCAATAAATGAAGTAGATTAAAGGATTAAGCATTTCGTTGGATCAATAATCTGTTGGTTATACCCATAATGTCTAGAATTTGGTCAACATGAATGTGTAACAGTGTTGCTCCTTCAGTGCAGAATCATGGGTGTTTGGGAAAACAATTCTATGTGCCCCAAATCTTGATTCTATGTTCCCTGCTGGGAAAGCACTTTTGTAAGGACAAAATTGAAAAATATGCCAACAACTTTTCTTTGGACAATGTCCATTGAGGTCTATGTTGGCACTGGCAATGGCCAAAGTTGCTAAAGTGATAAAAACTATAGGACAACAATGAATATCTATTTCAAAAGAATGTGTCTGGCAATGAAAACAATCAAGGTTTGTGGTAGCTGACTGAGTTGCAATGTAAAGTCTCTCACAGTCACTAGAGTAATGATTTTTCAAAGTCAAATCACATCTATCTAAGGAGGATTTAATTTATTCTGCAGCTGAATTAATGACAAAATAGATTAAATTTATGAACATACAAAATTGATCATGTTATTATAATACATTAATTTGAAAAGAAAAGTAATTAGGAAAACATGGGTATTTATTATAATAAATGTTGATAGTAATGAGTGAACACTAAAGTTGAATGAGAGCAAGATCTGGATTGGAAAATTCAATTAAGCAGCTGATTTCAGGTTAAGCCGATATTCAAACATGTCAAGGTTTTCATTATTTACTTCAAAACATGATAAAATGTTTACTGAAATACTGTAAGGAAAATATGATAGAGCAGTGCAGACAGTAAATTTAAGGTGGCAAAGAAATGTCAAAACCAATAAAGTTATCTGATCTTCGTACTACTAGTACTATCTACTATTTTCCTTGATCCTTATAAAATGTTATGTGTAAAGCAAATTTTGGAGGGTGGGGGGAGACACAGTGTCCCTTGCCCTCAGGATCTAAGGTGCAACAATGGTGTAAATTATAATTAAAGTCTTGCATGCCATGTATACTATATCATGTACTGCAAAATGCCATGTTATACTGCAGTTCAAATATGACCAATCATAAAGACAGTAACTGTGTCAGTCAAGGGAAAATTTTGTGTAACATGTTCTGTGTTAAGGACTGGCAATAAATGTAGACTGGTTTGAAATATTTATTCTAATCAATAAAGATAATTGTTAAAAAGATTATTTGCTTCCTTTTAAGACATGTAAATTCCACAGAATGATGCTGTGTTTTCTTTAATGCATTTAATGGCATTTTCTGTGTTGAGTGCCCTTAATTGATGTTACAGCCAAGATAATGTCCAAATTAAAAGTCAGTTTTGTTTAAAATGAAAATGAGAGTTCAGTACATAATTAATCCTTTTATATAACAAAAACTGTATTTAGTTCCAAGTGATTGTTTAAATATACCAAATTCATGGGCTGGGGAGAAACTTTTGACATGTTGTGATGGATGTTACTGTTGGATATAAGAACACATTTTGAGATCTAAAGAGTTTCTCACAATTCATAATGTCTGATTTATTGAAATTTAGGCTTGTATTTAACTACTTTTCTCTTTCATCTTTTTCAAAAGACTTTATTTTGTGCCAGTACACAAACAAAATAGAAACTGTCAAGCAGTAACTTCCAAATTGGTATATTGATGTGTTTTATTTACTCTCTGCTTCCAAGTTTTCACATTCTTCTTTGAGTACCATATACAAAACAATTTTCTTTGCTGGATACGTAGATTCCTTTACTTGATACAGAGTTTTCTTTAGCTGATACATAGTTTTCTTTATATGATAAATAGTTTATTTTACTCAATACACAGTTTTCTTTACTCGATACATAGTTTTCTTTTTAAATTACTTGATACATAATTTTCTTACTTGATCCATATTTTTGTTAAGATAAATCTCTACATTAACAAAAGAATGCAGTTCATGATCAAATTTAAAACAAATCTGATTGTTATATATAACATAATTAAATTCATCATCACATCTATACTCTTTTTCTCATTTTTATTGAAATTTTAATTAAGTTAGACTATACTTAGAAATCACCATTCTGTGCTTGTTTTCATATAATGATTGAAATTTGTCCAGATGTCAGAAACAATGTCTAAATAAACATTTACCTAAATACAACATATATAACATCTGCATCAAGTTTTTCATTACTTTGAGTGTTCAAGACTTTTTCAATATTTCAACAGTTTATAAAACCAGAAATATATTCTGTGTGAGAGAAACTGCATATTTTACTACAAGGTTGTGTTTTACATGGAATGTATTTATTAAGATAAAAAGTACTTTTTTTGTCAGTAACAAAAAGAAAATCTTGGCCTAATGTTTAAATGTGAAAAGAATTATTGATTATTTTGGTTCTGAATATCTTTAACACCACCCTAAACATTAAAAAACTTTCTTTCACAATGTAATTGTTTTTGTAATTATATCACAATGAAATATTGTCAATATCACATGCAACACAACCACCACCTATCAAAAAAGCTGAAATTAACCCTGTTAAGCAAGGAAATCTTTCCACAAGAACAATAATATAGCATGCAGTGCTACTTGCAACACTTTTTCTCAGAATGAGAGTCTAGAAAATATTTGTGATCAGGAGGTTTTTATATGTTTGCCTTTAGTGGATCCTCTCTTGAGAAAGAAAGATGACAGATGTAGTCATGAATGGGATTTGCAATGGAAGTTACTTGGTGATAAAAATTACAGATGAAGGAAGAGTATGAATATTTTCTTTTTGGTCCAGTACAAGACATCTATTGTGTTTGCCACAGCAACTATTATAGAACTAAAGCTATTGTGAGGAATCCATATTTATTTCTCTAGTCAGTGACCTTGACCTTTGATCTATTGAATGTGATATACCAATTCTAGACATGAATATTGTGTACAATTCAAATAATTGTGCTGAAAATATTTTTCTATGTTTGGTCAATGTAACTCGGACCTTTCTCTCTTGACTGACCTAAATATCTGTTCGTATCTTCCTTGTGTCAAGTGCAAACAATATCTTAAGTTTGGTTAAGATATGAAGTGTAGACATCAAGCTAGTGTGCAAAAAAAGAAATTGTTCTATTTTCAGTCACAATGACCTTGAACACTGACCTTTTTAAGCCCAGATAAATGGATGTCTTTTTTACTTCAAGTGCAAGCTGTCTACTAAGTTTGATAAAGGCAAATAGTGTAAAATTAAATTTATCATGCAGAAATGAATAAGTTAACAGAAGGGCAGACACTGAGACCAATATCAAAACATATGTTCTGCCTTTTTTGTGGCATATAAAATATTATTTATCCCTTTCATTGATTACCAGCTATCTTTTCAACTTAAAAATTACTACCCTTAAATGTTCTTTGGTATGGGAAAATGTAAACCATGAAAATGAAATCACAACTATGTAGATGAAGCTTTTTTTTTGTTTAAAAATAAAACAATACTCACCTGCAGATTATAAACATGTCAAACACTTGGCATGGTCTTACCTTAAAACATCCACCCAGTAGTTTAAATTTTTGGGGTCATTGTATCCTCGTCTTCCTAGGACCTCTGATGGCATCATCAAGTTCAATTTATTAATTATCACCTTCCTGCAATGACACAGACATAAACGTGGTTAGAACACCATATAAACTTACATATAAACCGAGTCCTACTGCAAAACAACAGACCCTGATCTGCAATAACATAATGCCCTAATCAGGATCTATATTGTTTGTTCTAATGATTGCCCAGATCTGCTGGGGCTTTCTGCAAAATGCAGATTTGGGTCTAAGCAGCTGGATCAGAGTTATACAAAAGCAGATACTGTATGACACAGAGAAATACATTAGTGGAATATTCTTTTGTTTGTAAGAGTTCAAAGACATTCACTAAAATGATCACCAGGATATATGGCCAAACTGACCTGCCAATAGTCTCTTGTACTAACATTCTGCAATCATTTCTGCTGATGTTTATTAGTTTAGCTAATACAACAGGAAGTTACGGGACATTGTACTTGCCATATTTTTATTCCTAATGTCAGGTTATTGCCTGTCAAGCTTAAACTGGCCTTACTGACACAATCATTAAACAGATCAAGAGGAAATGTACAGCAGCAAAGGCTTTCATACCACTCCAAAAACCAATCTCTGTGTGGGGTACTCACCCATAGAAGCAATTTAGAATTTTCTTATCATTTTAATATGAACTCTGTGAAATCAAAGTACCCTGGCATATATTTTTTAAAAAACTGCCATCCCTGGGTATCATATATGTTTAAATGGAACAGCCCTAAATAATTTTCATCTGCTTTTTCTTGAACATATCTTATTTTCACAAAAGGATTAAAAGTTCATAACTTTATATCAGCAACTGAATGATATAACTTGAAAATTTAATTTCTAAAATTTGAAGTTAATGCCTCTTTAAAAGTTGTTACACTAAAGTTAGGATGTTTAATGCTAAAAAAGACACCATGTCTTCACTTACAGTCATGCAGAAATTTGTATTTACTGAATTTTAGCAATGTAGGCTCAAGTAACATGGAACTGATCAGGGTTTCCTCATGGATCACGGGATGAACCAACGGACGAATAAAGGGAAAACTGAAGTCCTGTACTGAAGGATATTGTACTGTCAAAAATTGACTTGTATAAATAAAAGATATCTCAACAAGTAAGATATATATTCAAATTTAAAATAAAGGAACGCTATCTCCATTCATCAAAAAGTTTGTTGTGAAATTATTATATATACAATGTTGTGCTGGTACATTACAATAAACTTAATCATGTCCGAGTTTCATGAGAATTTCTGACAGTTTATTGTGGATATTACCATCTCACTTTTGGGCTTGGACCAATTAAAACAAACATTACATTTACATGTATTAGAAAACTTTGGTAATACAAATTATGACATGAGCACTGACAACCTGATTCATGATCTGTATTTTTGTGACAGGAAATCTGTGAATATTACAGGAAAATTATTTAAGTCAATTCCATCTAGGATGAATTAACCTAAGAGTGTTACAGCTTGCAAGGCTTAAACTGTTGGCATTCAGGTACAGGCTGCAGCTGGTGGAAATATCTTCTCCAAATGACAATCTCTTTTTCTTGGCATTGAGACAAAGTCCATCAGCTCCTAAAAGGAAAAAATAGATGGGTGAAAAATAAAAAAACTTTCTACTGAAAAGATAAATAATTCTGTTTTTGATAATGCACAAAAGGCACTTACTGATTAATTGATTCAGCATGCTGTTGTACTAGAAGAATGTTTAGTTTTGCTTTTTCAAAATTGTAATTTAATTGATTAAATATAATTCAAGTAATACCCAGTGCATCCTTCTCTGGCCCCTTGATGGGCCCATCTTTGTCCACTATGGTTTCTCTGCCCAGACATGATGTCATTGCAGCCAGTATATGTTAATAAGCTAGTAACTAAATTTAGATATGTTGTCATGTTGAACCAATCAGATGACTGAGTTGGAACATGTGATCAAACATTATGTGTTTTATTTTAACACTTTGTAAAAAAGAATTATAATGTATTTTATGTTGTTTCATTGCACTCGTATCAATGAGGTATCTGGTAGCTATAATTTCCACTCACTGCCTTAAATCGATAGGTGAGATAAGTAAGGAAGAAAAAAAGCATAATGTATTCAAGCATTAGTAATATTGAAAATGAAAGAAAAATAAAAATATGAAAATTAAATTTAACACTTATTCGAACAGGTCCTTCATCTGAGTACATTCAGCATGGATTGGCATAATTAATGAGGCTAACCTTGCAAGATTCACTAACACGGCGCACTGATCATCACCAATAACAGCCTCCTTTTCCAAGATGGATTCCATAACCTGTTTAGCATACCGGTTGTGGAAGTGTGATTTTAATTCTTCTTTTAACTCTTTGTTTATTGTCAAGTATAGTGGTTGAAGTTTGTAAATGAGTCATGCATAAACAAAGGAGTGATTCCATTGTCTTTTAGTTAGCATCTTTGCACTATGGTGGTGTTGACTTCCTTTGATGTTGAGCACTCAGATGAAAACATGGTGGAAGTGGTTGATCTTGATAGTTGTTTTATTTGTGCTCATAGAGGTGGTTTTGTTTTAATGTTGATGGCTGCACTGGCTTCCACTGATGGTGTTCACTTGGATGAAAACATGGTGTAAGTATTGAACTTGTCAGGTCTTTGATTTCTCTCATACATGTGTTAGTTTTGTTTTAAACATTCATGTGACAGCCATTTGCATCAGAATAATTTTATTCTTTGTATTCTTTATTCTGAGTATTTGTAGAGGTTAAACCACAAAATTAAATACCTATCAATATGAAAACTTAGACAGGTACAACCACAAATTTAAGTACCCATGAAAATGTCATTTTTTAAAATACAAAACCTCAAAAATTGTGAGACATGAAAATAAATGATACAACAGTATTATATTTTCATCGATACCTAATTTGAAGATTGGGAAAGGAGTCCCACTGTTTCTAAAGAAGAATAATTCTTTGTTGGGTCTTTAATTTCATGGCTTGTAGAAATTCAACCAGAAAATCACCCTTCCCCCATGGTACTACATGAAAAATAGTGATTTCATATTAACTTAAATAATCAGTATTAACTTAGGTCAATTTTCATAATAATTAACCCACTAAAGAATTTTTAAAAGAACTTTCTCTCACTCATATGCAACTCTATAATGAACCACCAACCACAATCGGGCAGTCATCCAATATAAATGTTTTTCAGTACTGCCAAAAGATTAATATTTTTAAAAACATGAGCAATTATAGTTTTTTATTCTTGCAGTGTTATCCCTAGCCTGTTTAAAAGACTGCTGCACCGTGTCTTCCTTGGGTGGCACCCTACCGTCTCTGCAGAGCACCTTGCTCTCCTTTGAGGGGAATTCCCATATTTAATCTCATCAGGTTTAATACATGGCAAATGATCAAATTCATCATGTCCAATTTGAGCATCAATTTAGCATCATTAACTTCTATTTTTCACTTGCAGTACAAATATTATTGTAAATGCACCAGTAACTTAAAAATGCCCTGACTGGCAACAAACACCCTGTCGTGACTTGTGGTCTTGGCACAAAACTGCTTTGCTTTAACCTTTATCTTCATTCTTTGATATTTTTGTGAACTGTACTAAGGGCCTTAGAGAAGACTAGTGTAAATTGTGTTACCCTCATCAAATAAAGCAATTTAAAAAAAAAAACTACTATCATTATTATTATTATTATTTTATTATTCAAAGTTATCTTACCTGTGTTAAAAACCGTCATCTGTCGGCTGAAGTTTGTATTAACATACATAAAATATGGCGGCACTGCTGAATTATTATATGCTGGTGATCCGCTAAAAACTGGCTCACCAAACTGATAGCCTGTGCGACCAGATCTTTCATAGGATCCGGATAAGTTGTAAAAATTATCTGTTGTGCCATTCATTTCACTAGTGTAGTTGTGCACATATTGAACTTGGTATTTGGTGGTCACTGTATCGCTTATGTTAATGTCTCCATAAATTATATCTGCATCCAATCTCTGAATTGTTCTCCCTTGCCATATTATGGTGTACTTGACATCCACTGCAGCATTTAAACAACTCCCTGAAAGAAGAGTGGGGGTCACTAAAGCTGAGGGAAGGAGTGGAGTTGGGATTAAAATCGGATCGGGTATGTCGTTATAATTGGTACATTTATCATTCCCACAATAATCGATACATGAAGAGTTGGGGAGTGTTTCATTGGCAAATCTATATTCTTGACCTGGTACTACAACCTGGTTGAAACTCTGCTGTGATTTGACATAACCTGTACTGTTTACTAATTTGTAATAACTGACACGGGTTTCTGCTGCAGTTGCATCAAACCCTGCCACGTGGAATGAGTTTGGTGTCGAATTTGATGAAGACTGTATGAAAAATCTAGCACTAAAGATGGACTCTGCGGAGCATAAAGCATTTGTCATTAGAAATGAACATGAAGAGTTTAGATCTGTGAGATATCGGACTGGTGCTGTGGTAAGACATTGGCCTGTCAGAGTCTTCTGTGGTAAAGCAAGGATTCCCAATTTATTACCGCCTGTTGGACTGACGGTTTTAACACTGATACCATACATGTAACCTTGAGATCCATCTGGAGCAGCATCAAATAAACTTCTTTCCTCTGTCTCACTGAAGTATAAAAAAAAGAAATTAATAACTGGAAAACCACTTTAAATCCCATCAATATTTAGTCATGGATAACATTACATTTTATGTTTTTCATTATTATAGATATTTAATATATTTGTACTTAATTTTAGATTTTGGCAAATAAGAAACAACTAGAACATGATTTAACATTATTATATATTCTATTTTTGTGTTTTTATACATTGTTGAGAGACAGCCTTGTTGGAAGATATTGTTCCCAATATACATAATAAACTTTTGTGTATCGCAATACAAAACTTATGGTAACCCCCACCCCTTATATACTGTATTGTACTGTACTACACTCCAGAAGCTTAGTGTTCACTTTTCTACCTTAAGTTTTGGTGTTTGATTAATCACGTCATATCACACAATTCAAAAAGTATTAGAATAGCACAGTGTAATCACCTGTATGAGTAAAAGAAAAGAGTACTCAATTTGGCTAGAAAGGACTGTATCCCAGATCTCATGGCCAGTTGCCACTGGTAAAAGAAGCCCAGTAGTGCATTGGATTCAAAATGGACACACAGGATTGGGAACCAGTCTGCTTTATTGTAATCATTAGATTCACAGTGTGATGCCTTTACTGGAGCTTTCTGGCCTCCTTCTAATCCAGGTATACAAGTGAATGTCTGCTTCTCATCATCAGAACAACTCTACATGAAAAAATAATGTAAATAATTAGGGTATTGATACTTCAATGTGTGTGTGTGTGTGTGTGTGTGTGTGTGTGTGTGTGTGTGTGTGTGTGTGTGTGTGTGTGTGTGTGTGTGTGTGTGTGTGTGTGTGTGTGTGTGTGTGTGTGTGTGTGTGTGTGTGTGTGTGTGTGTGTGTGTGTGTGTGTGTGTGTGTGTGTAATAATGCATGCATGTACAAGGGAACCGCTCTACAGCAATTCATTATCACATTAATATGGATATAACAGTTTTGTCATGGTTCCTGATTTTTGTACCTTAGATGTCCCTTATTTCCTGCCACTACTCAAAGTATCAGTCAAGCTGACAAACAGATAAACTTACTTAACTTTCAGAATTAATTTTCTTATACAGCAATCATCAATTTTCAACAAGCATGGGGCTACCTTAATCCAGATTATTATACAAATTGGCAAGTAGCAAAATTATTACTACATCTTTGACTTGCATTTTGTGTATTCCCTCACACCTCTGACACTAATAGATGCATTCATAAAGTTTTTGATCATTCCTGATTTATTGTAGTTCAGTACATCATGGCAGCTACAGATCCCAACTACCATATTATAGCAGAGTTGCCCACATCTGACAATCAGTAAATGTCCAATCATTCTGCTTTAAAGTGGTTGCTACATAATGTAGTCAGCAGTTGTGGACCCCAGTTACCATGCTGTAGCAGAGTTACCATAATCCTGGTTAATCAGTGATAATTAAATTATATGTTGTAAAAAGGTAAAAACATAAACATTTCCTCCTACAATATAAAACATAAATTAAATGGTATCAAAACTTCTTTAAAATGTACAGAAAAATTAAACTAAAAACAATAAAATCCTTAAAATATAAGGTCAAACTTTATTATATAAACCAGTCTTTTAAAAACTCCATGATTTTCTCAAATGGAACATCATCACAAAGTTTCTATATTGAGTTTACTTTAAAAAAAACATTCTGTCTCACAATGTGGAAAGTTGATACATTTGATAAAAATATGTTCACTGCCAGTGGACACCAGCAAGGTATCAGGACTCAAATTTAAATTTGTTGTACTATCTGCAATTTTTTCAACTGGAGAAAATATCAACTTGTACAATTATATTTCTATTGACTGCACTAATTTATTAACAGTTTTAACTGTAACTGTTATTAACAATTTTAAAAAAATCTATATATAGAGAGTATTTTCTTGACTATAGCTAATGGACACATAAATACAAAGATCAAGTGTACTATTCTGACCTCCAAAATTGTTCTGTAATGGAAATGACAAGAATAGCAAATCTAAAAAAAACTTTATATCATATTGATAGAACTTCTTAAGAAAATTAATGGATTTTAAAAACTAGTTGCATTTATACAGAAGCATATTTTGAGATGCTGTTCCGAGCATTAATATTGTAATGTAAATGGTTCTCACCTTCAGTGAACTAAAGAAAATGCCTGATTAGTACTTATTGAATATGATGCAGGTGTGCTGTACAGGTAAGACTGCTGACCAGTCAGGTGTGACTGCTATATAAAAGCATCGTGAGTAGCCAGACCAGTACTGCTTTACAGAGTGATTGCAGGGCAGATACCTTGCTGTACAATAATAAAGGTTAAACAAGAACATTCAAGGTAGGGGTATTCCTCAAAAAGAGTATTCTTGTTATACATTTTGTTGGCAAGGGTGGCCAGAAATGGCCACTCCAATCTTTGACTATTCTTCATGGGTAAGTAGTAGCCAGTATGACTGTATTGGCACATCAGTTAATGTGTTGTGTAGTTTTAGCTATGTGCTGTAACAGGCACAATGGTAGTATTGTGCTATAACTGGCACAATGGTAGTACAGGTAGTGTTCTGGGTAATTTTAACTAATGTGCTATTATTAGCATAATGGTAAATTGGTAAAACAGGTAATGTGCTGTGTAGTCTTAGCCAATGTGCTATTACTGGCACAATGGCAATACAGGTAGTGTGTTGTGTTGTTTGAGCCAATGTGCTATTACTGGCATAATGGTAATACTGGTAGTGTGTTGTGTAGTTTTAGCCAATGTGCTATGACTGGCCATATGGTAATACAGGTAGTGTGTTGTGTAGTTTTAGCCAATGTGCTATTACTGGCACAATGGTAATACAGGTAGTGTGTTGTGTAGCTTTAGCCAAATTGCTATTACTGGTACAATGGCAATACAGGTGGTGTGTTGTGTAGTTTTAGCCAATGTGCTATTACTGGACATATGGTAATACAGGTAGTGTGTTGTGTTGTTTGAGCCTTATGTGCTATTACTGGTACAATGGCAATACAGGTAGTGTGTTGTGTAGTTTTAGCCAAAGTGCTATTACTGGCCATATGGTAATACAGGTAGTGTGCTGTGTAGTTTTAGCCAATATGCTATTGCTGGTACAATGGTAATACAGGTAATGTGTTGTGTAGTTTTGGCCAATGTGCTATGACTGGCCATATGGTAATACAGGTAGTGGGCTGTGTAGTTTTAGCCAATGTGCTATTACTGGTACAATGGCAATACAGGTAGTGTGTTGTGTAGTTTTAGCCAATGTGCTATTACTGGTACAATGGTAATATAGGTAGTTTGATAGGTGGTACTGGTCAGCATTGTAGTATTGGTAAAATATTACAGTAAAACCGTAGCGCACTGGGTAATGTTGCCTCCATGGTAATATGGTAGTGTGTCTACACTTGCAAGGATGGGCTACACTCTCTAAAGATCAAAATGCTTGGCAGTAGTTAGCAGAGTATACTTGCATGAATGGGAAACACTCTCTATATAAAGATTCACCTGGAATTTTACAAGCAACACAGCATTATTTTCATTTGCATTCAATAAATGTACTGTATTAACTGTATTGTATTAAATGTACTGTATTAAATGTACTGTATTAAACTTGAGTTTCTTCTTATTTATTGTACAAAATATTTGTTACTCTCAAGAGACACAACAACAATGGAGTCAGACAGGGCTAGAGTGAACCCTATTACATGTACTGAATACAGATAGAAATCACATATACTGAATACAGATAGAAATTACATATACTGAATACAGATAGAAATCACATATACTGAATACAGATAGAAATCACATATACTGAATACAGACAGAAATCACATATACTGAATACAGATAGAAATCACATATACTGAATACAGATAGAAATCACATATACTGAATACAGATAGAAATCTGGTCACTCTGCACATAAACCTTTAAAATATCATTATGATGTAGCACCAAACAAATCATGATCACACACATCCAAAGTGTCATTTTTCAGCCATGAGATGTTCATAAATAATCTGCCTCACCTGATTTAACAAGAACATATTGCGGACGACCATTTTGGTTTTAGGGGAGATCAGGATAATATATAACACAAAGTATTCTATTATCAAACCATCCAAGAATGCTAGCAGAACAAGTCATCAGCACAGATATGTTAACAGATTTTACCTCAGTGAAGATAATATCAGAAAAATATTTCCATATTTATAAACTAAATTGTTTTGCATGCAAGAGGTATCCTACTTCCCCAGAAAATATAATGCTTGTGCCCTAGTCCACTGTGTGTTTATCTGTAGGTACTGTACATGAATAGCCACTGTATTAGGCTACATGCTAAACAGTTTACCTCACTATAAATGGAATCGTTGCCAAAACAAGCTTTCTTTCAGGGGCCCCGAGTGGCCAAGTGGTCTAAAGCGCTCTCCGTTACGAATCACTGCCATCTCACCTCTGTCTGCATGGGTTCAAGTCTAGGATTCGGTGAATGCGGATATGTGAGAAAGCTTGCCAGTAGCTTCTCGTGGGTCGGTGGTTCTTTCCGGGGATTTACCGGTTTCTTCCTCAACCATTAATATTGGCTGCCACGTATAGCCTATCGTGTGCTGAAAAATGGCGTTAAGCCCCACAACAACAACAACAACAACAGCTTTCTTTCACTTTTGGAATCATGCTTATGTAATCTGCTGAATTTACATACTTTAAGGAGTTTTACTAACAATTTCATGCATATTACTGGAAAACTTGGCAATCACAAAAAGCTTCAAAAGCTAGATATCTCAATTTGCATTTTCCACAATTAACTTTGCAAGTACGTCAGCATTAATCTGACACCAATGTATGCCCTCTGGTCCAGGTTCACCCATTAGGAGGTAAGCATGGGCCTGGCGCATGAATGTGAGCCCTATATATGATTAACATAATACCCCCTAATCTCTGCGATTTGTTCTATATAAAAGGTGCCACTCTTCAATGATGGGTTTGATGTTTGAAGCTTGTTTATGGAGTTTGATTCCATACATTTTGCTGTTAGGTACTCCACAACATGCCAATTTATATAATATTTAAAGACACTATGGAATCTTCCATTCAGAAACAGGTGAGTATATGGAAGCTTGGGATGCTTTATTTGCTCTTAATACCAATGTGACTAGATAGCCAAGAATACAGAATACTTTTTCTTGATTTTGTGAACAAATTATGTTCCTGCAAGGCATGGGATGTTAATGGGTTGTCAAAATCAAGGGTTTTGGCATTTCTTTCAATGTGCAAAGGAAATTTTTAAAAAATATGATGAAATTTGAGAATATTTTGACACAAATTAAAGATCTGAGATTGGCTGTAATTTCTGCTGTTAACAATGGAGATATTATCCAATAGGTAGCTTGGGATGGTGCCACGGGGTGTTGCAACATAGTTTGGGATGGTGCCATGGGGTGTTGCAACATAGCTTGGGATGGTGCCATGGGGTGTTGCAACATAGCTTGGGATGGTGCCATGGGGTGTTGCAACATAGCTTGGGATGGTGCCATGGGGTGTTGCAACAGCAACACAGCTGCAATCACTATTTTGAACCATCTGTATACAAGGATATATAAAAGAAGGCTTTGATTTTATTGAATCTATGCTAAAATAAAACAGAGAATTTGACTTCTGGAATAAGACTGGTGATCATCTCTATAGCAACATACTGATACTGCTTACAAATTCATAACTTTTATCCTTAAATTAAATTTTTACTTCTAATATTATCAGACATGAATCACTATACATAGCTAAAACATGATTGGCCTTGTTCAAAATATTATTACATGAATGCTTCAATGAAATATTGACACTTACAAGAACATGCACTAGAAATTAAACCTCTGTATAGTTTATGAAATCTACCTAATATGGACAAGTAGACCTTAAATTCTTACCGCATCACAGCAGCAGCCTGTATCACATTTTCCAGATGTAAGATCACATGGACAGGGTGCCACCTCCTGGAAGGCTGGGTTAGTTACAACTGTTTCTGTAGTATTATCTGTTAAGTAAAAGTAATAAGTCTTGTAATAACTGATACAAAATTAATATTTTAAAATAATGAATGAAATGTGTAAAGTCTACATTGTAGGACATTTTGTACATCTGGGTATTTTAAAGTTATCTACCCTTACCATATGTTAATGAAGATGGTGACCTTATTTTGCAGTATTCATGAAGACTGTGGCCTTATTTTGCAGTATTCATGAAGATTGTGATTTTGTTTTGGTTGCAATATTCATGAAGATGGTGACCTTTTTTGCAGTATTCATGAAGATGGTGACCTTATTTTGCAGTAATGTCCATATTATACACTTGCATAATGTTCTGAAGTTGTATAGGTATCATGAAGGTTTTATTTTATTTCAAACTATTCAACATGCTCATGGAAATTATGTACAGTGAGTTTCATTTTATGTGAGGTGGTCCCAGTAAAGCAGTAAAAAAAACAATAGTTCTTTATGTTCCAAAAAACCTGCCCATAACTGACATTTCTTGGAATCCTACAAGTATTGACATGTCAAGGCAGTTTTCATCTTGCACTTACATTAAGGTTGTTTTTCCACATACTATAGCTATTTGGTCAATTGGCCTTAATATTTCCACATACTGTATTTATTTGGTCTATTGGCCTTAATATTTCCACATATTGTATTTGTTTGGTCTATTGGCCTTAATATTTCCACATAATGTATTTATTTGGTCAATTGGCCTTAATATTTCCCCACAGTGAAATTATCTGGACAACTGGCTTTAATATTTGTTTCATATTTAGCTCTTTGCTAGAATGACTGATGTAGCTTCTGCACAGAACTAGTTGAGGTACACATATTCTTAATTCACATTAGTAAATTTTTTGTTACTGTAGCAAGCAGTAAGAAACTGGATTATAATTTTACCATTCTTAGCTTTTTGTACTTGTCATAGAAGAATAATAACATTTCATTTAGTAACCAGCTATTGCTTGTCCTAGGATGGGAGTAATAAATGAAAGTTTCAAGATCAAAAGTAAACAAAAGTAAAAAATAAAAATAAAAAGTTTGGATATATGAGTTAAAAAGAAAATGTGAACATAAAAGTATAAAAAAGTTTTACAAAACTAGGATGCTGCTTTCTCCTAAATTTAAGGACAAGCAGACTGAACAGATGATTTGTGTTCATTGCCTATTTCTCACTGATTACATATGGTTTTGGATTTTCATATTTGATCTAAATATTATGCAAGTTCTAATTGCAAACAATAAAGATGGCTGGAGTAGCTGAAAATCCCAACACTTGTGAACTGATGTTGAGGCCCTCACACCCAATGGTGTCTCCACCAGCAAACATGAACTGAAGGTGTTGCCCATGTTCTGTCGCCATAATTCCCATCAAGTTAATGAAGTAAAAACCAGGATTCAGGACAGTGATAGCGTTGTTCCTGCAGAGGGTAAAAGGCTCCACTGTTCCAAAACTTTTGCAATAGTAGCCAGACACATTTATTATGGTACCTATACCAACCAATAAGATGCTGTCAGCTGTTAAGTACATGACCTTTATGGTTGCACCAGTACTTCTGCTGGCCATCCAAACACTGCTCACCTTGTGGTAGAGAATTTTAACATCTGAGAAAACATTACACAGGGGTAATAGTCCAAAGGCAACTGCAGTGCTATTACTAAAGAAGCCAGAACCAGGTAGACTCATAGAGTAGGGTACTTTTTTCACACTTTTAATTGTAAGGGTTATGGTGCACTCCTGCATATTAACTGGTAGAAGTATTTCATCTAATGTGTGTATCAAGAGCTGCTAGATGCTGCCATCATGCATTCTATACCGATATGGCTTTCCATAGGAGACAGCATTTCCCAATAAAACTCACCACTGACATAAAAACTTGTAGCAGTGTTCTCTTTTTTTAATCAGCAATATTCTCAGTCAAGTTTATTTCTTCAAGGTGGACATAAAGCTGTGGAATGTTGATAAATACTGGAGTACTGGGTACTGTGTGTACAATCTCCATAAAACTCATGTAAGTCTTTCAATCCAAAGATGGAAGTGAGCTCCTTGAGACAGAGCTGAGAGATTGGGTCAGTGAGCATGATGCTGATCTGCCCTGTTGCCACAATGAAATCAACAGGAATGGCTGCCTTTATTACTTTTTGAAGCTTATTCATGATTTAATATGCATTGATAACATCAATGCCTACCAGCTGGCTGGTTGAGGTTGATCTCAGCTGAAATGTTGTACTATCCTGAGCTGAATATAAATCTCTTAGAGCCTGACATGGGTAGCAGGAAAAGTGTGGATTGTCAGTTCTACAGTCACTTGTTCAACTGGAGGATTGGTCAGTATGACATTGATTGTATGAATATGGTATGGCCTCAAGTAATTTGCTTGATAAGTTACCTAAATACAATTACAGTGTAGATGGTGTCTTACTTAGGCAGTTTGGAGACAGCAAAGTCAATGAAGTGCTGCTTAACTTCAATGTGTTTGTGTGTGATACCATGTTATTTTGGACCAAATTTATTTACATAATTGATAAGTATGTGCTAACTTGTGTCAAGTTAAGGAATGTTGTGGACAAATGGCTCTCCAAAACAGCAGACTGTGAGATGAATATTTGGCAAAAACAACTAAAATTTGCTTTTGGTACATGACCACTGGTTGTGGCATCAGTGTCCATGAGCATCTGCTGCCTTGTGATTCCAGGCCAAACAGTGTGAAATGTGCTTAAAAAAGCATTGACATGGATGCTTTGAGTTTAATATGGACGAAAACTCAGACTGGCAGCATAGTCAAAGACGAGGCCCTGGCACAATGTATCAGACAGGCTATGCACCAGGTGGTGCTGACTGTGACTCTGGAGAGTATTTGTAATCAATGATGGAAAAATGCACAGTGACTACCTTTACGAGACTGCTGGGCTTACAATGGATTTGCCTATTTTATGCTGAACAATTCATAAGACTTACTGGAGTCAGGGTGGCATGTCTCAATGAGAGTTTTTTTTAACATAGGTTTGGGCAATCCTAAGTGTACAAACTCAAATACATGTACATACATTGATAGTGGGAACAGAAAAAGTCTGTAATGTACAAAAACAATTTTTTGCAAAAGTAGAAATTATGGTCTTCCATTCAGAAAATTACCCAGAATTGCTCAGATATGCCAGACACAAGGTAGATTATGCCCTTGGCCATAGTCTTTACATGATCCCAAGTGGCTGCATGGAGCTTACAGTCAGCACCTATGAGGGTATTTCAATAAACTTCTTACAGTCAATGGCAACACAACAGTGGGCACTAATGTCAGTGTTAATTCAAAAATGAGGTCAAGTACTGCCAGCAATGCACAGTGACAAGTGCACAACTACTGCAACCAGTGAAAGCATGAAAAGGTTGGCAGTAAAACTAACCAGCATCTTGCAAAAAAAGCAGACATACACAGAAACTGAAGACCATGATGCTGACAAACCAGCACTACTTGTGGGTAGTACTGGGGTGGGACTTATGGTCATGGAGAATTTGGTTGATGGGTCTCCCAAATAGCAATAAATTGGTTGCAAAGTGCCCCTCATCAATATTGTCCAATGGGGGAATGGGGGGGGGGGGCATTTTGTTGGCGAGCTTTTGAACCCATCCCATGACCTGTTGTTAGTGCTTTTTGGTCCCTCTCTTACTGTTGTCTGGCTGGATGCCAACCTTGTCACCAGGTTAAGCACACTGAATTCACACAATTGCTTGGCCTACCCTAACATAAAATCCATTGTGTTGTGGTACATCAAAATGATGGTACTCAATGTTGTGAGCATGGTACAGCATTCCATCATGTTGGCTGAGTCTGCTGGAATAACTGTCTCTTTCAGGTTGCTGGGGCAAGGCCATTTGTCACTAATCTGGTGGCTGACCTTTGGTAATGGAGTCTCTACCAAAAAAAAGACTTGTTAGCGTATAGCTGTTCTAAATCTTGACATCCTTATTTACAAACCAAACATGGCTGTTATGCAATGGAAGTGCAAATGCCTTCTTAACATGTGATTTACATTACTCTGGCTCAAACTGACACAACATATTGCTTTGAATGTCAATAGCAATGCCTGGCAAATGCCACTTATGCACCCAACCCTCAGCATCAGTCAAGCAGCTTTTCCACAGCTTGTCACCAACAGGGAAAGTTTGGTTGGGACAGGCAAGTGTCCATAATGCAAGGCTGGGATTAGCCTTTAAGCATTACTTTTTGAGAGCCTGCCCAAGAAACACAGTGAGCAATCGATTCTGACAAAAGTCTGGGTTATTCCAAATTGAAATTGAGTTGTCCACCCAATGGGAAAAGAAAGTGGGTTGGTCTCTGCCACCTTGCTCATTTTCTGGCCAGTCATTCTGCAGCCTTTGATTTTTTGCTCAAGCTATAAACTTCAGGCTCAACAAAGTAACAACTCCAACCAGATTATTTTGCCCATCTCCACAATGTGTTCTGTAACAACTTCTGTGTCTCTCAGTAAGGGCTCCTGCATTACCTTGCAAAACTGCTTGGTGTCATGTTAAGCACAATGCTGCCTTTTCAGAAAGTAAGGTCCCAAAGCCTCCCCTTACCTACTTTCTGTCCATGAGTGTAATCTCAAGCTCCGTGGTATAGGTCTGCCTCATTGGCATGACATGCTGCTCAAAAGTAATGGCTGACTTACTAGGCCAACTTTCTTTGGGGATGCATGCTAGGCTGTAGATTTAGCAATAAATGTGTCCCCAAAATGATATTTTATTCAGAATCAAAACATTGTATGTGGACACAGTTACTGGCCTATACACCACAGAAGCTTCATTAAGAATATTGGCTATCAAATCATCAAACGTGTCTTGTGGGCTTTGTGCTACTGGCTGTCCATCATTGTGCACTGGTGTGGAAACTGACCAACCAGCCAACAACGAACCAAGCCCAACATCATAATCACTTTGGGATATTACAGTATTCCTGTGTGAAGCAACTTGTTTAAATATGTGGTAGTAGATATATGATGATTATCAGTAGCTTTAATATGTCAACACAAAGGGAGGTTAAATGTATGATAGCAAATATAATGTTGTACTCATGACAAACTTATATGTCAACCCAACTCTCTCAATGGATTTATGTTTTACTTGCAGTTCCAAAATAACTTTATTAAATGCCTCTTTCAGGGTTCTCAGGGACCCAAACTTTCAGATCAAATATGTGTGAAATTCTCAAAAGATACGCTGTTTCTCCCTGTCATGCATCCCCATGATGCACCTCATTTTCCCCTAGGATAAATCCCCTTTTCGTATTCTGGTCAGCCATGGCCAATCTGCACAACAGTTAAAGGCTAGGTTTAAGTAAACAGACAAGAAGCCAGAGTGACTAAGGAACAATTTATCATTGCAGTTATCTTATTATCTTGCCCCACCAACATAGTATTGACTATGTATGTTAGCAACAACAACACATTGGCAAAAAAAACCCAAATCCTCTTTGGTTCTTATGATGTTTAAATTAAAATGGTGGTGATGCGAATACAAGTCATAAATGTAATCAAAGCATTCTCAGAGTCTGATTTGGAAAATAACAATAATAATAATAACTGTTATTTAAATAAACGAGACTTCTACAGGGCACTACATTATCAGTATATACTTTTTAAAAGAGTGCAGAAAAGTATATTGACTTGCAAAATAAGTTGGCATAGTCTTTCATTTTTGGGAAACAGACTTGCAATGTAAATGAACCAAAAGAAATACCCCAAGAAAAGGTGAACATTTCATTTGATTAGCAATCATGAATACCTAAAGTGTGTGTGAATTCATCTTGACAACAGTTCAAATCTACAAACTCAAGCTACACATATTTAGTTACCTTACATGTGGCAACTATTTTTTTCCATTCAGCCCATGTTATATCGCACCTTATCATCTTAGGGTCAATTGATATGGCATTTAACATTGTACACTAAGTAATATATTTAGTTTTTTCACATGTTACTTGATATATTTTTTCATTTCTTCTTTGTTTAATTTAATGATGCTAATTCAGATTTATATATAAGTTACAATGTAATGCCAGGTGTTTTCTCATGTAAATTTCATTGGTGGGAATGGAGATGCTATATTACTTGTAGAGAAAACTACATACCATTCCCAGTGATCATTCTTACGATTGAAAATAACTGTTGATAAGTGTCTGTGTGTGTGTGTGTGTGTTTGATATGGATTTTTAACATAGCTTTAACAATTTCTCAGTCATATTGCTACGATGTTTGCAGTGTGACAGTTTATAGTGATGTCTATCACTGGAGCATCATGCCGCAGACATATAGCATGATGTCCTACCCAGTCGCATTATCACGACACCAGGCCAACCAGTCCTATCACTAACCTCTTAATGCTGAGCACCTAGCGAGGCAGCTGTTAGTACCATTTTTATAAGTCTTTGGTATGACTAGGCCGGGGTTCAAACCCATGACCTCCTGCATCCAAGGCGGACGTTCTAACCATAGACCACCGGAGCGGTCATTGACAATTGTACTGTTGTAGTTTATTTTTTGTTTATAATATTTTTGTAGCAGGAAAAACTTTATAAATTTACATGTATAAATATTTTTCTTTATAGTGTGACATTATAAATGGCTAAGAATTCAATCCTGATATTATTCAAATAATTATCAAGTGCTTTTCATTTTCATTTCTACCCTTTTAAAAGTGAGGAACTTCCACATTTTATGCCAAAGACTCTAAGATATAGGCTGGGGACTCTTGAGTTCCACAAGTGATGAGTACAGGACTCCTCATCCTGAAATTATATTGATGGCCCTGCTCCTTGCTCTGTTCTCTAGCCTCTTTATGTCTCACCAAGTAGAACACTGCAGTTGGCACATATTATGTAATTAGCCCATGTTCCTGCATTTACATCATTTTCTAAACTCTGCTGTGTTCATACCACAATACTTTGCAAAACGTGACAAAAATGAGAGGTTTGCTTAGTACAGATCAGGAGATTTGCAAAATCTGGTCTGGAGTTTTGACTTAAAATCAGAAGAATTTTAATCCACATGATTTCCAGCATGCAAATAGACAAAAAATGACAACTAATGAACAAATTTCCTTTTACTATATTAAAATATTCACATCATCTCATCACATCAGTCCTTTCACTGTAGCCTGTTACCTTTCATTTAACAGTGAAAGTGTATACTGTTTTACCTTGTCCAGCTGTTGCAGTGAATAAATATGCAAGAAGAGCTATACTAAAAACTGCTTTCATTGTTAATCCCAAACTGAGTTTCTTTTTTCTTTTTCATTAAATAATATGTATTTATTTGCCAAGAGGCACCTGCAAGTTGTCAATTTGTTTCCGCCATATTGTTACTTGCTTGAACTTGTATCTAGGGAATTTTCTTTTGAAAGCCTTGATTGGTTAATTGTTTCATCTACGGATGTCGTAAAACATTATTTATTTTTAGTCGACAGTACAATGATAATTTACAAACTTATTTTAAAGAACATATGATATTTTGTAATTTAATTCTATCTTATAAATCTTTAAGCATATATTAAGGGTTTTATTCTCGCCTCATCTTGTTCTTGCTCCTGGGCCAATGAAAATGAACATAACAAAAGTCAGTTTTTACAAGGGACCCTACTCTGTTTGATATTTGTAAACAAACGCATGTGCGAGTCACAATGTGCGAGGTTATTAGAGATAATTTTGAATATTATTTCCCAGTGATAGAGAAAGCAATACGGCGTTCAGACTTTGTTGGTAAGATTTGTAACACAAAGTTTATCACACAGCGGTTGCTAATAGCCAAATTACAAATACTAAACACAAGGACCCAATTGCTCTAAATATGTACCATCATGTAGGTTAATTTTCGCGTCGGATCCGACTGTATAACCGGTGAAAAAAAAAATGAAAATTCCGAACAAAACGAAAATACCGGAACAAAAAATAGATAAATAGTCGTAAATCTCAAAGTTGTTTGGCGAGGTATTTTATAATTCATTCGAAACAGGTATACGTGTAAAATAAAACTGACCACGGGTCTTATCAGATTTTTTTTCGTCAAGGAAATTATAATTTTATAAACTGATCTATTGACTGAGCATTCATTTCTATATGAAACTGGTTATATTATACCTATAACAATTACAAGTAGGTAGTCCTGTTTAGATATTGTGAAACAAACATATGTCACATATAGACTAACGTACAAAACAAATGAAAATGATAAAGGGCAGTACTAAAGTGCAAAAAGAACTTTTCATGAAAAGTAGAAATAAGTAAAACAAACTGTATTTTATTTATTTCTTTATAAAATTTATTTTTTTAAAATTAAAGATAATGACATAGTACATTGACTCATCTATTTAAAACATGAATTTTCATGAAATTTTGGTCCTACAGCCAGTCAGTACATACTGCGATATGTAAATTGGCTTGTGAAAAGAAGAAATAAGTGCAAAAAGAAATCATATTTCTTTATTTATTTATCAAGTTCAGCAATTCTGGGAAAATGAACCTTAATGCTGTTGTGTCCACGGATGGAACTAGAATGGTGGTAATACCATCTTCGGTGGGTCGGAAAGGTCAAGAACTCATTCAGCAAAAAGGAAATTGATAACAACCAATGACCCTGTAATGGCTGGCGTTGTAACTCAAAGATAGATTTACTCATGTAAGATCAAGTTATAAGGAACCTGTGTTCTTTACTGCATGTAATTGCCTTGTTTTGCTTGGGGGCGGGGTTTGCAAGTCATCAAAATACTGCTTTTGGTTTCTACAAGTTGTATGGTAAATATATTTTGAAAAATTATGCCAAGTTTACTTCAGTGTAATTTTATCTTTGTCTTTCTTAAAATATATATTCTGTTTGATCAAGCAATAAAGGAAATACATATTCATGTTGCACTTGTATATTCTTTTTGCAAATATTTTAAAGGTGTCATGTTTTATACTGACCAGTATATGACAAAACATTCTAATTTTGGTACATATTGTAAATACGTTTTTTTTAATGTCTTTGCCCCTATCTTTCCTTTAAAAAGAAGTATAATGGAATTTGACTTTCTGTTGTAAATGCATTTGTCAGTGTGTTTTGTCATTATCTTTCATTAATAAAATAATCCTTGAATTAGATAGAGGAATAAAGAAAATATGCACTCATTTCTCTCCTTTTGCAAAAAGAAGTTATTTTTCTCACTTAAATAATATCACATGGAAAAGATTATGCAAAGTTTTACAGATTCATTCAGAATGATTCCAAATGGTGATTTCATCCAACACGACAACTACATTTATGGCATCTAAGAGCAAGGGAAAGAACCTGGTTAAGAAAACCCACAGTAAACAAATAAACATAAATGGCAAAACAGATTGGCGCTGACACAGATGATGACTTAAGAACTAAAAAAAGTTAATAAATTTCAATTTAAAATAGTTTCCATATGAAATTAGTAATAGTGTAGCAGCTTTTATTCCTTCATATTTCATCACTTTTTGTGATGCATGTACAATTCTTAAATATTTAATTTGTGTTGTTTTGACTGTCTTCAGTGATGACATGCTGAGCAATGAAATATGAATCTGATTATGTTAGGAGACTGTGTTTTTACTCGTGCACCAGAAAATGAGCAGTGCAGTTAAACAATAATAACAGTGCATCAGCACTATCCTACTGCTAGCCGAAACTTGATTCATGCAGATATCTTGCTTACAAATTTCAGTGTTCATTCATAATAAACAGACACACATACACACACACACACACATAAATTGTTCCATTATTATCTATTTTTGTTCTGGTATTTTCATTTGTTACCCTGTTACATCAAAATATAAAAAAAAGAGTAAAATAATCAACGTCAGTATAAAATTAATTGAAATTATTGGAAATAAAGATATAACTAACTATAGAAGTAAGTAGAATTTGTTTTTTAATCTTTGTTCCAGTATTATCAGATGTTTTGTTCCCGTATTTTCATTTGTTCCAGCTTGTTCCAGTTTGTTCTGGTAAATAGTCTGACCCCAGCGTGTCGTGTAATTCTGTGCAACGGTAAATCATTTCTGTAAACATTGGATCACATGCTGTTTTTGGTTGAAAATCCAATTTGTATCAAGAAAGAATGATTGTCCTTTAATTAAGGAAAGTGATATTCATAAAGTGTACCAAAATATCCCACATTTCTACTCTAAATTCATATGAAAATGTGATTTCTAAATGTCAACTGTTGACCCACTCCATGACTTTCTTGAACTTGTAACCCAGAAAAACCTATTTAATATTTATCTTTCAAAATGATACAAATGAATACATTATTTAAAAGATATAGATGTTTACCTTAGAACAATTCTGCATCTTAATCCAAGTTTTTAATTTTGCAAGAAGGGGTCCCACACCTAGTTTATGATGTTATTCAAGTTGATGCTCCAAATATCCCCCTGCTTATAGTCTGTTTCTAAATTCCTTAGTAATTTTCTTCCCATAAATGTGACGTTGTAAACACATTACATCCTATTCATTATTATTTCTCTTCAACACAGTAGCTTATTTTTTATAAAATGTTGAACTTTTACTAACTTTTTATACAAGATTGGTTTAGTTTGCTTAATATCTCTTGTCATTTATTGGCATTGTCATGTTGAATTTTGTAAAACCAGCTATAAACCTGACCTAATTCCTTGGCTTAAATGCTGATAGAAAGAGTCCAGTGTAATATATTTCATTTCCATAGCCTGATCCATAAACATTACATCTTTTCAAAGCCATGCGCAGAATAGGCTGACATATCTTGAAAACATGAAAAGAACAGGGGTGGTATCCCGTGTTTCCAAAATTAATATTATTTTGAACAAAATATTCTGGTGACAATTGCATCTATTCAAATGGTAAGCATTGCAGTATTTTATTTTCGTCATTCAGTTGAATTCGGTATGTGTTTTGCGTCAATATTGGTGATGGAAATCTTACATATGCAGAAAATCCAGACAGCAATGCACCTGTTTACATGTAAGTTGAATTGTGAAATGCTGTTGTTATTTTGGTACAGAGCTAGTGTGTTATGTGTTTTAATCATCCACTGGCGCTAAATAAAATTTTTTGTATCTTGTAATTGGAAATATGTAAGAGATAGTTGGATGCTTTATTTCCTGATTTATTACAGTAAACTTTGTTAATCAGTTTCATATGCCATTCATAGGTGCATGCCTGAAATTTGATTCTGAATGTTTTTCTTTTGTTCAAGTACAGAGAAATCTGTAATGTCTCATCATATCTTCATCATCTGACCGATTGGATCTTAAAATGTGACCCAAATACATGAAACTATTGACATGTATAAGAGTATGGTTGTTAAGATGTAATTTGGGGGATGGTAATTTGAAAGAAGTTTACTGAAAGACCGTGCATTCTGATTTTTGTGTATTATGGATGATATTTTTCTCAAATGCATGTTGTTCACATATCTTTAATGATTTCCTTCAACGTTTATCAGTGAGATATCATCAGCAAAATTAAAAATGTTAATAAATGACACATTTGGTATCAAATGTAACCCTACTTGACATTGACCCAGTTTACGATTTAACTCTTCTATGTATATATTAAATAGCAAAGATTAAAGAACACCTCCCTGCCTCACACCATTGGTTACATGGAAGGAGCCAGATACTACACTTCCCCAATGCACATAGTATGGCTGTTTGCTATATCAGTTAAATAAAGTATGAACTATGTAGACAGGTATTTGAATATCAGGTAACTTTATAAAGAGTGTCCCCAATGATTGACCGTATCAATTGCCTTACTACATGTAGCATATAAAAAACATGCAAACACAGGGCTGCCATGTTCTGTATTATAGTTGACAGTTTCCTTAAAGGCACATCATTGTAGTATAATACATTCAAATATTTTTGAAATAATTGTTGTAAGAGCTACATGTCTATGATTATTTTGTCCATCAGAAAGAAACCTTTTATATAAAAGAAAATATTATCTATTACATGTAAATATGAAAATATACTAGATATTGATAAAAACAAAAGCTTTTATACGTGTTCATTTTTTGCGCAGAGTTAGAAATCATCATGCATGATGGAGAATCATCATGCACAATGGAGATATTGATTATACAATTTTAAAACAATATTTCTACTATTTTATGCTATTTTACCTAAAACTTAATGCTAACGCTATTTGATCAAAAAGATATTTGTGTTGGTGAAAGAAATTCTCTACCAACTTTGATAATAAATTATTATTGCTACTGGTTACTCAAATAATTCAGCCAGCAAGGCAGGGTAAAATGTTTACAACTTCTTGGAAAATTGAAGAAAAAAGGTATATTCTGTGATGATTCAATTCAGCATTTACATTTTCATATAATAAGTTTTGTCGTACAATGAATGTCCTTTCTGTTAAAAATAACCATTATTCCCATTTGGGGCAGTATGATCAAAACATGTGAATTATTATAAATATTATTAAAATTATAGTCGATACACTCTTTATATTTATGTTATTAATGTCAAAGGTATACAATAAAAACAATATTTGTATGATTCCATTTTGCCTAAAACTGTTCCATTTTGCTCTGTTTTGTTCTATTTGACAAAAAAAATCCATTGTTCATTTAAGACCAACCATTCAAAAATGTATCCCAGAGTCCTTGGTTTTGATGCACTTAAGTACTTACTTTGACCTTTTCAGAAGTATGTCTCTTTTATGGTGATACCTCTCGTTTCATTTGAAACATTACCCATTTTTTGCTATGCATTCATATCAATTGACAAATATATTTTTTCTCATATTCCTCTTGGCTTGCTTTCGACCAGATAACCCCTTGTCAGAAACTTTGTGTATTACTTGTTCTGATGCACTTCACAGGAATCTACTTCTACCTGTGACACCACTGTATATATGTTCTTTTAACTTGTTTTATACTAAGGAAAGATGTTCAGTTGTCAATCCTTTATTGGTGAGCAATTGCAACAAGACGCAATAATAATGTGATGGAAGTCATGAGTCAGCTATCGATATTCCAAGATAACAAAACACCAAATTTGTGTTAAGACAATTAATAAGAAGGAAAACATTATTCCTACTATGTTATGGTAAGGCCTTTGCTGTGTTATTGGCCAGGCACATCATTCATGCTTCCCTGGAAGTGATAGATGTGGTGCAACCCCTCCCTTGTGGAAGGGTATGACAAGCTACTCAAGATGTGAGGCATGCAGTGCTTCTCCCTTGTATAAGGTTGCAAAATGCTACCCATTAATGGTGTGTCCAGTGTGGCTTACCTAGTAATGGTGTGTTCAGGGTGGCTTACCTTGTAATGGTGTGTCCAAGCTGGGTCACCTTGTAATGGTGTGTCCAGGCAGGCTTACCTAGTAATGGTATGTCCAGTGTGGCTTACCTAGTAATGGTGTGTCCAGGGTGGCTTGCCTAATAATGGTGTGTCCAGGGTGGCTCACCTAGTAATGGTGTGTCCAGGCTGGTTCACCTAGTAATGGTGTAACCAGACAGGCTCACCTAGTAATGGTGTGGCCAGGGTGGCTCACCTGGTAATGGTGTGCCCAGGCTGGTTCACCTAGTAATGGTGTGACCAGGCAGGCTCACCTAGTAATGGTGTGGCCAGGGTGGCTCACCTAGTAATGGTGTGGCCAGTGTGGCTTACCTAATAATGGTGTGGCCAGGCTGGCTCATCTAGTGATGGTGTGTCTGGGTGGCTCACCTTGTAATGGTGTGTCCAGGCTGGTTCATCTAGTAATGGTGTGGCCAGGCAGGCTCACCTAGTAATGGTGTGGCCAGTGTGGCTCACCTAGTAATGGTGTGGCCAGGGTGGCTTACTTAGTAATGGTGTGGCCAGGGTGGCTTACCTAGAACTGATGTGGCAGAGCTCTAGATAAGCAGAGTATTTACATATTTGATGTGGATATTTATACTAAAAACACAAATTTTTTAAGACATTCAAATTACTGAAAAACAATTTAGTTTTAAGAATTTAATCTAAAATTATCATCATATTGCTCATGTACTTGGCTGTTTGCTGTGCTTATACTAACTGACTACACAAAGAACTCATTCAGGGCTAATTAGGTGATGGCTTACATTGGTGGCTATCGCAGCTTAACAGCTGCATCAAATCATGTATGTATGACCAAATGGATTTTCATTGTGAGAAAAAGTTAAAATATACAAGTTTGAATGGAAAGGAAAAACAATCAACAGTTATCAGTATCAGGTTCTATTTAGCCAGAAGTTGGGTGTGAGAATTTGGAAAGCTCATCAATATCTGTGATGGATGTTGGGGAAGCAATGACAAATCTGGGTAACTGGGTCATATTCCTGCTGTTTCAGTGCCAGTTAGTTATGGTATGATCGGGGTGGGGTGGGGGGAATGGGGCTATCCTTCATTTAGTAATGGTTAGCCAATCATATTCTGTATATAAGGAATGTGGGTCTGGGATTATGATACAATATACACTGTATATATATATAGATAGATACAAGAGAATAGAACAAGATACAAGTCTGAGATACGAAATGGGAACTTAACAGAGAATCATAAATTAAAGCACTTACAAGATATGTTCAGAAAAAGAAAGAGAGATATACAAGAAGGGTAATTAACACAAGTGATAGAATACCTGATAGATATAATGGAGTGATAGATATCATGAGTGGACATCTATATCAAGAAACCATGTAGCTAAACTGTAGTGTAGAACTTGGAGAGGTGGACAGAACATTAGAGTGTGTATATTAGATATCAACATTAGTTTGCAAAATGACGTAGTGTTTGAAATAATATATCATTGAACTCCCTTCATTCCAAAGCCAGAAGAAGAGAGCCCTCTGCTCAGAAGTGGTAGAGAACCCAGTGGGTCAGACAAGACCCGACAGGTCCGATATGTATATGTGGATGCAGCCCTTTTTTATACGCAAATATTATTCATTACCTTTCATAGTATTGACATTGTTAAAAGCTGTCTCAATCCTGTCATGTACACTAGGCAACATTTTCCTTCATTGTGAACGAAACTCTCATGAGATGTCTTGCAAAGTCACATGGACAGAATACTTTATTACCCCTTACCCCTGTTGTCTCCCCTAGTAATAGTGTGGTTCTTGAGCAACCAGGTTGAAAACCTATTTTCAACATTTTTTTTGTAGAACAACTGAGCAATGTATGCCAGGTAAGCAGTATCAAGCCCACTTGGGCTTCTTGTTCACTTATGGTTTCTATATGAAATGACATCATTCTGGTAATTTTGTATTTATAATTACAGGTATTGACACAGAATTCACTGGCCTGACAATAGGTGAACAGACAAAACCAAGGTAGGCACAGTCCATAGATGATTGGTTGTTGTATAAATGTGTAAACTGACATGTAGTAAAATGAAGGCTGTATCAAAATGATAGTTCAAAACATCATGCATCGAACATTTCTAGGCCTATATGAACACCTGTCTCCAGTGGCAGTATATTTACTCAGACATAAAGTAAAACAAACAACAGAACAACAACCAGAATTCTTCATTTGTGAAAGAAAACACCAAAACAATATTGTGTAAACTGTTCTTATTTGCAAGCAAGGCTATAAAACAACCTACTCACCTAGCCTGCTGACACATAAAGCTACCACTACAATGCCTTTAAGTATTTTGCATGCTATTGATATATGATGCTGAGATTATTATTTCCACTTTTTGTAATACTTTTCTTTTGATGGCTATATTCATTTATCAAGGATACTTTGATTTTATGTTAGACAGGTGTTATATTTGAAAAGGATGAACATTTGAGGTTTTCATTAGGCATTCTAAATTTTTTTCCACATGGATACATTTTCTTTGTACAAAAGTCTCTCTCATAGATTTTATTTTCATTTACTTATGCTTCTTAACTTTGAAATGTACCATGTGGTTTTGGGAGGGGGAAAAATTGCATAAATTAAACTATCCCATTCACCATTAGGATTAAGTTGGACTGTTTGATTTAACATATGGAAAATTGACAGTGAATATCATAAAATTCCATTTACTAAGAGGGAAAGCTAGGATGCATATAGTCATTTCCAAGGTACATATTATTTTCTGATCTGTTGTGAAAATCAACACAATATTGATAATGTCTTGATGAGAGATATGTCGCAAATGCCTTAAATCACATCTCTGTGGAATTTCAATACATAGTCACAGATGTGAATGAGGTCTTTGTCTTTTTTTCTTATTATTTGTTTTTCCTTGATTAGTTAATTCGTTACTTATATGGAAAGGTTTGCATTCTGTTACTGTTAATTTACTTTTGGTACATTAGTAATTACAGTTGATACCCAAGCTCTGATGTAGTAAATGCTGATTTCATAAAAATTGTGGCCAAGCATAAATCAAATGTCTGCAAATAGCACATATTTTCAAGCTTTACCTTTATTTTCATGAAATTTCTCCTATATTTAGAAGCCCATTTTATTCCAGTGGAGAGGCAAATTTCTCCCAAACATTTCATTTCTGTAATAGACCATGATGTATGCATTACAGGCTCTCAGAGACATGGTGTTGGCACTGAGGTGTCTACAGAATGGTGTGAGAAGTTTTAGTATCTAAAAAAATCATCATCTTCAACAATTAGACATTTACATCATATCGTGTGTGTAAAAAAAATCAAATCATAGAGCAGTCAATCACTATAAAGTCTCTCAGTAGACCACACCCTCTCTCATAAAGCACCTTCCAATTACAGTATATTGTTTGTTGGTTAAACTTAGTTCCATTATTTTTTTACTTAAATTAATTAACTTGAATTTTTGTGTTTGATTGTTGAAAATCATGAATAATGTGGTTTTGCACATGTATTATGACACAAGTATATTACATTTAAGTAAAGAAGATACCAGTAAAATAAGAGTGTAATTTTTGTAATTTTGATTTATATTGGATGTTAACAAATAATACCTGATAGATACAGAATTAATATTATTTATTTAAAAAAACCCGAAATAAGTAATGATATTTTCCTAGAATACAAAAATTATTCAAACCTAAATGGATGAAAAATGGCTTTACTTTAAGAGGTTTCAAACATATTACAGAATGTTTATTTTTCAGCCTCTTTGATACTGTTGAGGAGAGATACAAGAAACTGAGGAAGTGTGTTACACAGATAACTGTCAATCAGTTAGGTATATATACAGTAAAATTTCACTGTACCAGTCCATCTGTAATCTGACCTCTTCTGTAGTCTGTCTTTATGTCTTGTTCCCAAATAACATTATTCTAATATTAATCACACCTCCAAATTCTGGCCACCTCTTTTAAACAGCCAGATATTTTTAATAGTGACAGTGTCCAATTTAGGCAAGTTTCATTCTGTATGGATTGATTGTATATTATGTTAATCCACCATGTATAAAAATTTGAATTCTTAAAAATATTAGTAAAGCACTTCCTCACCATTAGGCCATTCATTATAACAAATCCCAATATATTGTGAATGTAGTCATGGATCCCGTTTCATTATGCAGAGGTAAGATTATATATGTCATATACTTAACTATAGGATCTTCTTACTACAAGGCTGTATACTCCATAGCTTTCTTGGGAAGCATCATAATGATGGTGTACTGAACTACAGATGATTCAGTAAGGATTATTATTTCTGTGCCAGAAGTAAGCATTCTGTCAGTTAATCAAAACTTTAAAAATCTTGTAGTGAATAAATAATTAACTCAGACCCATTTAAAAGTCTAATCTTCCTTGTAGCTTCCATATACTAACATGGTTTCAGCTTGGCTATGGTTACCGATGTTGCAATTGCAAAGATTGACTCCATTAGTATCTGTTTGCTTGCTGGAAATAGTCTATTGGTGACCAACACAAATACTAGTGACTACTGAAATATAACACTTTTAAAAATGAATATATGGTGATGTCTGCTTGGTTTCAGCGAAACACCTCTACTCCAGACCTGATAAATCAAGTAATTTTCATTGTAGGTGTACTGTGAAAGAACAAGGATATGCTGTTTAATGATCCCTATAATTACAGAGTTTTACCAAGCCTTTGTAACAAACATTTGGATTGGTTAAAATTGCATCATGTGATGCATAAAACTTGAAGCAGTTGGTTCAATACACCAGATAAAATCTACTTTCACTATGGGTTTTCCATTTTTTTTTTTATTTTGCCAGATTGCCACTTAAAGATTAATAATCAGCAGCAAAATTTGGAAGACAGTTAATGTAGACTGTTGGTTTGAAGATCTCCAAAATGATGTATTAGTGTACACATTTAAATATGTAAACCTTCATGGTTTCTAGATTAATCTGATGATGTATATACTTGAATGCACCTTTTTTGTGTGCTTTGATGATATTTGTAAATAAGAGTTAAAATATTGTAGCAGTTATTTTATCTATTTTTTTAGTTTCATTATTTTCTTCTAAACATTTACTGTTTGTAATTATTGTAATTGATCTTCATATATTGCACAGTTCATGAAGTCATGCTATATATGAACGGCCTTTGATTTCACACACTGTGCATGAATGGCCTTTGATTGCAGACAATGTATGAATGGTCTTTGATTGCACTCTATGCATGAATGGTTTTCTATTGAACACTATGCATAAATGGCCTTCAGTTGCACATTATGCATGGGTGGCCTTTGCACTCAATGCATGAATGGCCTTCGATTGCAGTGTATAATCAATTTTCAGTCTACGTGAATTCTGCAAAATATGAAGCTTAATTGTTATATATAGTTACAAGTTTATGCTCTTAAAATAAGTAACAGAAAAAAGTGAAAGACAAGTTATTTCCCTAGAATACAAAGTGAAAATGAGAGAAAAAGAACTTACGGTATTGCAAATTAAATCCCAAAATAATCCAAGAATTACAGACACAAGTCCTAGTAATTTAAAGTCCTGAATAAAATTCAGTAGAAGTCCCAATTATATCCAAAAAATGAAGGCAATGATGTGTCTGTTATAGATCCTAGAGTGTTGATGTGCCAACAGTCTTTTTGTTGAATCACAGTAACATTATTCCAGGTTTGAATTCCGTATAAATTCCAGCCAATGCCTTTATCCAAGAATTTTATTAGAGCACTTTTGTATTTCCAGAGAGAATAATCTCATGAATTCAATAATTTGAAGAAATTATATTCAGCCCAACTGGACACAACATAATATACAATTTCAAGGTGCTAGATTTTAATGCAACTGATAAAATCCTGACAGTTACACTATATATAATTCTCTACTTGACCTCAGGTCACAACTAGCATTTTCTAAAAATAAAAACATTACCTAATGGAAAATAACCTAGTATGATCCTGATGTTTACAAAACAGTAATCTGGAATATGTGTAATTCACTTAGGAAATTCCAAAACCTTGACCCAAATAAACATATTTACTTCTTCTATTATTAATAATAGTACTGATTTTAAACCCATACATATAGAGAATAATTTAGCTATGTATTAGTTGTTGACAGTGAATAAAATATAAAAAAGTCAATTTGTGTCAAGCAGAAATGAACTCAATTTTGGACAAGGTCAGCACCAACATTCAGTGTTACATTACAGTAGTTTGTAATGAAATAAAAAAATAAAACTAACAAATAAAACTATATATATATATATATATATATATATATATATATATATATATATATATATATATATATATATTACCCTAGAAATGTGAAACTAA
This sequence comes from Megalonaias nervosa, assembly GCA_016617855.1. Lineage (NCBI taxonomy): Eukaryota > Metazoa > Mollusca > Bivalvia > Unionida > Unionidae > Megalonaias > Megalonaias nervosa. The sequence continues at coordinate 83,659 of JAECUM010002075.1, forward strand.
GCTGGCCTTTAATGTAAGTATGCTTTAAATCCCAATGTTAGGATCTTTGCTCTTAAAAGGAAGTCAACTTCAACATGAGTACATATTTAATACATGTCTGGTATGTAAAAAAGTTAGTGTGGAGAAGTCAGTTAATTTGTTCATAGAATGAACTTCAAAATTTTACTGTATAGTCTATTGTATGACTTTTCTGTACAGTTTTTATTAATTATATCTTTTGAATTGTACAGATAACTATAGGAAATAAAATTATCTTATTCTTAGGTTCATAAAATATTAAAAATTTGAAAAAAAGAAACATTATGTACCAAAATTTAGAGGAAAAAAATAATACATAAATTCATCTAGCATTTGATGAAATTCATCTTGTATTTGGTCAAAGTAATTTAGTATTTGTTCAAATTCATCAAGATATTTGGTCACATTCATCTAGTATTTCATCAGTCATTTAGTATTTTATAAAAGTCATCTTGTATTTGATCAGTGATTTAGTATTTGATTAAAGTCATCTTGTATTTGATCGGTCATTTGGTATTTGATTAAAACCATCTAGTATTTGATAAAAGTGATCTTGTATTTGATCAAAGTCATCTAGTATTTGATTAGTCATTTAGTATTTGATTAAAGCTATTTTGTATTTAATCAAAGCCAACCCTGTATTTGATATGTCTTTTAGTATTTGATTAAAGTCATCTTCTATTTTATCAAAGTCATCTTGTATTTGATCAGTCATTTTGTATTTGATCAAAATTATATAATATTTTATCAAAGTCATCTTGTATTTGAACAAAGTCAGCTAGTATTTGATCAAAATAATCTATTATTTAATCAAAATCATTTAGTATTTAATTAAAATCATTGTGCATTTGATTACATTCACCTTGTATTTGATTAAATTTATGCATGTTATTTCTTCTTATTTTTAGGATTGGCAGCTTTTATCAAAGATCCAAAGGAAAACAGGGAAGTATCCACAATTAACAAAATGTAGTAAATGTTAATGCTGAATTGAGTTGCTAATTTCCTTTAGTCAAGGGAAATTTTGTACATTTTTTCAGAAGTACATGCAAAATGAAATTGCAGATTAGCAGTTGGCTCATTTTTGTACTGTATTTATGACATAAGACTTCTTGAGTTCAATCAGTATATAACTAAAGTTGTTGCTGTGGTTTATATTCAAAACATTGTAGAATGCTGACTGATACAATCGTGATATTAAAATTATTCTTCCAAAAATTGGACTGTTAGTGCATTTATTATAATGTCTTTTTATAAAATTGCATGAACTTTTTTAAAACTCAAAATAATGGAAGCAAGTTAGATATACCTCTTTCATTATAATGACAAAATTGTTTCAGTATTTTTGCATGCTTCCTTTTATTCGTACAAAACATTATTGTGCTGACATACTGTTAAATCCTAATTAACACATTAAAACCATTCAGCATTAAAAAGAACTGCATAATGTTACATGATAGCCAGGTTTGTCTCTCTGTGATAAAAATGATTGCATGGGATTACAAGAAGCTGGAACTATATTCATCATTTAACTTATACAGTATTGATATTTCATATTCACTACACAAGACTTGACCCACTATCTACCATTTATAATAAATTGGCTAGTACATATTATGTACAGGTTTGAATACAGATTCATTTTTGGCTGTTGCTGGCAAGTTTACATGGATGTGGCATATTACAGTGGACAAATTTCAATTGGATCACAATGACTTGTTGTCTAGGACTTGGAATATTAGCTTCAAAATTGATTGGTGCTTTATGGTGCAGCAACACAAGTAGGTTGTTGAGATCTGAAGCAATTAAAATGCCTTGCCAAAGTGCACACCACGGTAGCTGACCCATGTTGGTCTGATGGTAGGATTCCAACCTGCATCCTTTCGGATGCAAGTCCCACTCACCAACCACAGAGTCACCATGGCTCCAGCTAAAAATGGTGTTTGTCCTTGAATTTTGACATTTTTTGCATCTGCTGCCATCAACATTAATGGTGCATGTTGGGATTAAGCAGTCACACATCAAAAGTAGGTTGCTGTGATCTACTTTCTACCATTTATTGAACACTCTTTGAAAGATAACAACTCATGATGCAGAAGTGTTGGTATCTTGTGAATGCCTGCTCTCTAACAACTCAAGTTAATAATTTATGAAAGGCACAAACAGCTATAAGGTTCCAGTCAAATGGTCAGTTAATTCAAGATTTCACAAGAAACTCTATTCTGTGATGCAATTTATTCATTAATTTTGATCAGCCTTAGTATTAATAACAATAGTCATTATTGTCATGTCTGTGAATAGTGATACATAAGTATAACATTTTTACATTAGATACAATATCCTGTCATAATAGGAGAACATCCAATACATCACATAAATCACAGATTCAGTTCTGGAAAAGCTTCAACTGATGCTAACTATGTCTTTTAACTTGTTTTAGTAATAACATTGCTTTAGCATCATTTGCTTGCTGAGACATGTAGAATCTGTGTTGGGGTTTGGACCAAGACAAGGAAATCCCCGTCAAGGGGTTAACATTATTTGTCTCCCCACGAGGCTTTCTGAGTGGGGAGTCATATAATGTAACCCCACGACTGGGATTTCCTTGTCTCCGTCCAAACCCCAACGTAGATTATTTTTCTCACCCAATATTTTCCTTTAAAGTAAAAAGAACTCTTCACTAGTGTAATATAGTTCACGTCCAAATGTTTACATGTGGCTCATTAATACAAATATGTTAATGAAGGCTGTGGTGTGACCATTGCATCTGAAGTACACAGTTTATACACATGAGCAAAGAAAATAACAACATAAAACCTCGCATAGTAATGAGGTATTATCACATTTAATATATGGATGTTATATGAAATTAACAATAAATAATTAATATTTATTACAAGAAACTGTTTCCTTTTCATCAGTTCCAATTTTGAAAAGTTATAATGTAAATAATTAAACGATACTGGGTACTCAGCTCTACTGTAGTTATACTTAGTACAAGCTGTAACGAAGAATAACATATTGCATTAGATTATTCATGGGTAATTAGAGATGTGTCACTGTTGTATATTATTCTCCTTTTCTTTGGAGCAGGTGAAACTGTTTGTGACATACTTGTGTTGTCCTTAATATTGATTGTAAAATTGCCCCCGTGTATAAAAGACCCTCCAAATACGGACCCTAGCAGATAACCACGTGCTAAACTTTCAAGTTCACAGATTCTTTGAAAATTTATTTTTCTGTCTTGGAAATATGGCAAGTGATACAGTGAAATTTGCTTATGGATTAATGTGTTGATGGATAAATGATTCCTTCTGGCTGATAAGTGCATTATTTGTGATTAAATATTGTAGGTATATTTTTGTTTTACCAATTTGGGCAAATCTTAATTTTCTCATTTTACGGAAGTTTACTCCATTGTTTTATTCCTTAACTTTGGTCTAGCCTCATTGTAAATGAACTGTTTGCAGCTCAGTTGTCTATTGCATCAAAAAATGAAATGCTGATTGGCATCATCTTAACTGTATATGGTAATGTAAAATAGTACTTTCAAATTGTCTGAATACTTAACCATTTTTTAAAAGTTCTATGAAGTGTATGACCATTTATTTCCAGAAATAGGATCATTTTTGTGATTTATTCTTGCAGTTATCTTAATATTGTCCATTTCACTGTAAGAAATTCAGACTGGCAGGAAATCACACCGTCGGTATAAGCAGTATAGGCTATCATTTGGATATTACTTGTGACATCTGTTTACACTAGTCTGAAGAGAGATGGCCAAGCTAGGGATGTGGTGATCAGACTGTCAGGCATACCGTTACCCAGTCTTCGACTCGATGCAAACAGCACCCGGTATCCAGTCATGCCACTCCCAGCCTGGTACCTAATCATGCCACTCCCAGCCTGGTGCACAGTCATGCCACTCACAGCCTTGTACACAATCATGTCACTCCCAGCCTGGTACCCAATCATGTCACACCTAGCCTGGTACCCAATCATGTCACTCCCAGCCTGGTACCCAATCATGTCACTCCCAGCCTGGTACCTAATCATGCCACTCCCAGCCTTGTACACAATCATGTCACTCCCAGCCTGGTACCCAATCATGCCACTCCCAGCCTTGTACACAATCATGTCACTCCCAGCCTGGTACCCAATCATGCCACTCCCAGCCTTGTACACAATCATGTCACTCCCAACCTTGTACACAATCATGCCACTCACAGCTTTGTACACAATCATGTCACTCCCAGCCTGGTACACAATCATGTCACTCCCAGCCTTGTACACAATCATGTCACTCCCAGCCTGGTACCCAATCATGTCACTCCCAGCCTGGTACCCAATCATGTCACTCCCAGCCTGGTACCCAATCATGTCACTCCCAGTCTGGTACCTAATCATGCCACTCCCAGCCTTGTACACAATCATGTCACTCCCAGCCTTGTACACAATCATGCCACTCACAACCTTGTACACAATCATGTCACTCCCAGCCTGGTACCCAATCATGCCACTCCCAGCCTTGTACACAATCATGCCACTCCCAGCCTTGTACCCAATCATGCCACTCCCAGCCTGGTACCTAATCATGCCACTCCCAGCCTTGTACACAATCATGCCACTCCCAGCCTGGTACCTAATCATGCCACTCCCAGCCTGGTGCACAATCATGCCACTCCCAGCCTGGTACCTAATCATGCCACTCCCAGCCTGGTACCCGATCATGCCACTCCCAGCCTTATCAGCCCTAACTACCTGCTTCACATCCCATGTCATTGCAACCTTTACAGGAGGCATCTTTGTTTTCCGACATGTCAGATATCAAAGATGTACATTTGCAGATTCTTTCATCTCTACTTAATTCAACAATGTCCAGGGAAAACACAGCCTTCTGTGCATCTAGTAATAAAGTCTTTTGGATTCTGTCCAAGTTCTGTCCTCCTCCTCCTCCTCCTGCTGTACCAATAGCCTATTACAAGATTCCTGCATCTGTCAACCATTTAACCAAGAAAGACTTCTTTCAAACAATTACTGCTGTCTGGTCAATTTGCTGATGTCTTTTATTGATTTGAAAGGTAAATTAAATTCAAGGCCCCACCCATCACCAGGTTTCTTCTTGCAGTGATGACTTGTAACTTTCATCTGGCTTTCTACAGAACACAGCCCCCGTTTTATATACTGAAGTCTCACTCATTTACACAGATATTGCATTCCTAGGAATGTCATAACCTTTCTTTGTATGTATGGGCTGTAAACCAGTCCTCATCATGCAACAGCTGGTTTGCAAAATCATAGCTGTTGAGCCCATGGTCTCAGTGGCTTTATTTCCCTTAAGAACCCCACTAACACACATGCCTGGGAGTCACTCTCATCTATTGCAGCTCAGTGCTCTTTGATTCTGTAGTTGCTTCTGTTAACCGCATTTGATAGAAAGAGATGCATTCATATCCATGCCTCTGCTGCCTAAAGATCACCAATAGCATTCTCCAGATTTATGTCTTTGTTCTCCAACATTTTCTTTCCAAAGCCACATAGAAGTAAAAAATAAATGCCACTAAAGAGGCAAAGCTTTTACAGATCCAGTAACCCAGCGCCCTTCCATCATTTGCCAGGATGTGACCAGAGAAGTAGGAAGGATCTTCTCAAGCATGACAGACTGTGAAACTCTCTCCAAATCCAGTTTGCCCAGTTTCCCAAAGCAGGTGATTACATGGCATGGGGAGAATAGGATCAGTTTCAGCCCATTTTCTCTCCCCAGCAGATTCCTCTCAACAGGAATAGAACCATGCTCATGCTGCTTTTTACTGACATCCCAGTGAGGAAAGACTCTAACACGTCAACATGGAACAGGAGCGTCTCTACTCAAAGACCAATGAGTCTTGCAGATCATCTTGGAGAGCCTCCATATCATGTTTGTCTAACCTCCCCTACTTTCAGAGGTTCCCATTTCTTACAGCTGTCCTCAGAGACCTGTACAAGATAAATGTCCTTCAGCCAGAAATAAATACCCCTCACAGAAAGATTGCAATGGTTCACAATATAAACTTATTAGGACTTTGCTTCCAGCTTTTCCTAGTTCCCAAAGTAGATGGAAAGCTCACACCAGTAATATATCTATGCTATTGCAACTAACACATTCTGGCACCGAGTTCAGAATGGAGACCCCAAGATCAGTCCTTAGAGCCAGCCAAGGGGGAGATCTTATAGTCGGCCTAGACCTCCAGGATGCATGCCCTATATTCCAGTAACAGGTCTTCTGATGCTCACTTTCAGAGACATCTTGTACCAACCCTGAAATGGGTAATTTTACCAAATGTGCATTTGGCTTGTGCTTCACATGCATTTCATTTGCATTCTGTTTGCATTTCATTCATAATTTTATTCATCTATTAGCTGATCATTTTTCATATACAGGTCACAGAAATATATTTTGGTTTTACATTTATTGCATCCATTTATCATTTTCTTTCATTTTCATTCATTTGTAATGTATCAATCTGAGATTTCCATTTTCACAAGTATCAAATGGAGTGAACTATTAGTTTCACAGTCTGATTAAAATCAGATCTCCACTGCCCTATGTCTTTTGTACCAAGCAGGAACTTTCTTATTTCTGTCTGGCTTTGCCTTGGATTTCTTGTCAATAAGGACAAATCTGATCTCATTCTTCCCATCACCTCATTTATCTAGGTATGGAGTTCAAAACATCTTTGAATCCATTTAGTCTATCATCTAAGTGGTGACTTCCATCAGCATGGAGAGTTGAATTTTGACTGTGGAGTTTCTTCACCTTTTGGCTCATCTCTTTTAGGTTGCTGGTTTATGAAGCCTCAAGATGATGCTTCTGTCCCAGTGATGGCCTTTCAAGAAGTTAGCAGGGTTTGGTCCCTCCAAGAGTGCTTCCTGTACATCCTCTCTAGGAGATGAAATCCATAATGAATGCCTTTCAATTGTGACAAAAGACATTATCTTTAAGGAGGTTCATGGTTCTTTCCAGCAACTCAACCGGCTTAAACAATTTCAGAAAACATAGGGAAGTCAGGTCCCCATGTATCTGCCATTTTGTTTGGTATTTTTCTACATTTAAGCATACCACATTTCTGGCAGGTTAATGTCCTAGTGATGCACTGAATGGTCCATTCACCACTCAGCTATATCTGTGCCATCTGATAATGAGCTCTTGTGGACCTCTTTGCAGAGAGGTGAAACACCAAGCTTTTGTCAATTGGTCCCAGAATTGAAAGCCTGGACAGTCAATGCTCTTTCACTTTACTGGCATGGGGTCTGATGTGAACAAAGTACTCTTTGAACCACTGTCTGGACCCATGCTGAATCAGCTTTCATACAAGCCTTATTGGTCAATATCTGCAGCTCTAACATGATGGTTCAGAGTCAGGTTTAATAATTTAAATCAGGTTCACACTTATCAGAAATCAGTCATTTGTATTAAAAATGCTTTCTTCTTTAGATCCTTCTTCCTAAGGGTGTCTTAAGGACAGTGTTTGGGAATTGAGGTAGTACCTGAAGTGTACCGAACTAATCAGAAGACAGAGTTCTCACCTGCTTTTCCTTCTCATATTTCTGGTTGGATTCTTTCTTCCATATCAGTTGGGTTATCCATTCAGCTTTAAAAGGAACTAATCAAAGACCAAACAAATTTTTTATGAGGTTGTAGTTGCCACAAGCATAACATTCAACCAAACTTGCATTCTGACTTATATCATTCAAGATATAGCATGGAGTTCCAATACAACTTTTGCCAGCCTCTATCTGAAAGACCTTTCATCTCAAAAGGCTTAGTTTGATCTGATGGGATCTAAATGAGCAGCACAACAGGCCACCTTTCCACGTCACTCTGCATCTTCATAATTATATGGGTTACTCTCTGCTTCTGCTATATTTGTGAGAGCAAACATTTCATTCTCAAGATGGGATCCAATGGTTGACTTGTACCAACACTAGCCCTACCTTTTTGTGTGTGTTATTTCGTCACCATCAAATAAGGTCATGGTGACATAAAATGGGAAAACCTTTTAACAAATTTAAATTTTCACCTGAAAAGAATTTGACTGGCAGAAAGTATCATAGTATGAAGACCTTTCAAGTTCTTACAAATTATACCAATCTGCCGTAAGATATGGCCACCATTTCTGAGAATAGAAAAACTGATTAAACATGCTTTTCAAAAACTGCTTAACAGAATTTGACCGAATGTGACAGAAAGCAATTTGGCATACAGGACTTTAAAATTTTTTATAGATGATGCTGATTCATAATCAGATATGACCAGCATTACTAAAAACAGATACTTTTATATGACTTCTTCATAAACACTGTGTAACGTAATTTGTCCAAATCTGACAGAATGTATTCTGGCATAGAAAGCTTTCACATTTATTAAATTATTACAGTCCACCATCAATTTGTTCACTGTTACTGAAAATAGAAAAACATTTAAATAATTACTCTGATAAACTGCTCAAAAGGATTTGGGCAACTTTTCAGAAAGCATCCTTGTACAAAGGTTTTTTATATTTCTGCAAATTATGCCAATCTGCCATCAAATATGGCCACCACTACTAAAATGAAAAATAAAATTTTGAACAAAATTTATGAACTGCTCAGCAAAATTTTATGAAATTGGCAGAAAACATTCTGACAATAAGTTCTTTAAAATATTTGTTTGGGCGATGTTGATTCACTATCAAGTGTAGCTGCAGTTACTAAAAATAAAAAATCCTTTAAACAACTTCATCTTATCGGACAGAATTTGACCAAATTTTACAGAAAGCATTCTGGCATGAAGGGTTTCAAGTTATATAAATAATACCAAGCTACTATCAAAAATGGCTGCTGTTACTAACAGTAGGAAAATCTGTAATATATCCTTCTAAGTAATTGCTTAATAGAATTTGCTAAAATTTTAAAGAATGCGCCCTATCTTGAATTCTTTAAAGAGTTATACAAATGCTGTCCTTAGTAATTACATATGGCTGCCATTACGAAAAATTGAAAAACATTAACACAACTTAATCTAAAAAAGAACATAATTTGAACAACTTTGACATAACATTTCCTGGATTAGGGGCCTGTTGGATAATTGCTAATTTGTGATCAAATATGGATGAAATTCCCAAAAACTTGAGAAATCTTGAACCAGTTTTCGTAACATATGGAATCACAGAACTTGATCAATTTCAACAGAAAGCATCCTACTAACCCAGATTTCATTGCTATCTGCTCTTGCAGTTGGCTGTTAGGCAGATGTCAGCCAGGTGAATAATCTCAGGTCCTTATGGGCCTTTTGTTTTAGGGTTATACCCCTCTTTAGTGTTAAAGTTAGTGGTAAAATGCAGTATATGATATTTCTGGTGTGTGTAACTAGGCCACAGCTTTTGATGGAAGACTCTGAAACTTGGCATACATAATGGACATGTGGTCAACACACATATCATTCTGTCATTGAACTCAGACATGTTTTTCCCCCAAGTTATGCCCTTTTTGGTATTAATGGTATATACTATATATGATGATTCTTGTGTGTGCAGTTAGTCACGCCATTTTTGGTGAATTACCCTGAAATTGGCAGACATTATTGACATTATCATTCTATTGTTATGCTTCTGTCTTGTTTTTCAGAAGTATGCCCTGTTTGATATTAAATGTATATACTGTGTACGATAATTCCTGTGTGGGCAGCTAGACCTTCAGCTTTTGATAAATTCCCTGAACTTTGGCTGATATTACTGACATCAGGCAGACAAGCTCACTTGTCATTCTCTGATGATTTTCTAAAGTTATGCCCATTTCTTTTTTATCCATTTTAAGTATTCTTTTGCATGTTTATAGATGCATACATTCTGTCAATGTTTGCGATTTAGGCAACTGTGTGGGGGAGGTAGAGAAAAATATGTTATGTGGATACATTGGTAGATGTTCTTTAGGATACATGTGTAGTTGTTCTTTGGGATACATTTGTAGTTGTTCTTTAGGAAACATTTGTAGATGTTCTTTTGGATACATTTGTAGTTCTTTTGGATACATTTGTAGATGTTCTTTAGGATACATGTGTAGTTGTTCTTTAGGAGACATTTGTAGTTGTACTTTTGGATACATTTGTAGTTGTTCTTTTGGATACATTTGTAGATGTTCTTTAGGATACATTTGTAGTTGTTCTTTAGGATACATTTGTAGTTGTTCTTTAGGAAACATTTGTAGATGTTCTTTTGGATACATTTGTAGTTCTTTTGGATACATTTGTAGATGTTCTTTAGGATACATTTGTAGTTGTTCTTTAGGATACATTTGTAGTTGTTCTTTAGGAAACATTTGTAGATGTTCTTTTGGATACATTTGTAGTTCTTTTGGATACATTTGTAGATGTTCTTTAGGATACATTTGTAGTTGTTCTTTAGGATACATTTGTAGTTGTTCTTTAGGAAACATTTGTAGATGTTCTTTTGGATACATTTGTAGTTGTTCTTTTGGATACATTTGTAGGTGTTCTTTTGGATAAATTTGTAATTGTTCTTTACGTCAGACTGTAAAGACAAATGCTACATTTAAGGATTTACTCATTTACTCATTACTAATCAGAGTGTGATGTAATATTTTTAATCTTTCTTGCTATTATTAATCAAATTAAATGCATCACAAAGTTATAGATGATACATGTTAAATAATTAGTGTAGATTATAACATTTAATACACAAATGACACCCTCACTATGAGGTCATTTGTTATAAAAAGTGCCTTTTATAAACTGGGTATGGTCATGGATCCGATTATTCATTAGTAGAATTATATGGAGTATGTACTTCATTATAAGGTAATCTCACTGTAAGGTGGCATGTTCCATGGCTCCCATGGACAGTGTTACAGTGAGGGACTAATTTATCATATGCTTCATTATAAGGTAATCTCACTGTATGGTGGCATGTTCCATGGCTCCCATGGACAGTGTTAAAATGAGGGACTACTATATCATATATTTAATTAAAAGGTAGTCTCACTGTAAGGTGGTATGTTCCATGGCTCCCATGGAAAGTGTTACAGTGAGGGACTAATTTATCATATGCTTCATTATAAGGTAATCTCACTGTAAGGTGGTATACTTCATGACTCCCATGGACAGTGTTGTAATGAGGGAGTACCATTTTAAGGTAGTCCTTGATATTTTATCACATTTTAAGTTTAATGCATAAAAATCTTCTGTTCTCTTCAGATATGAAGTTCAGTCATTCAATTTTTACCTCTTCCCAACAACATTTGGGCCAGTGGATGTTTGTTTTATGGTTCAGGTAAAAGATACTTTAAATCAAACTATTTTAGGCACATTAAATTTTGGCAATCATCTCTTTCAGCATATATTAGCCAAATAAAATTTTAGCAACTTACTTATATGTAGGAATAATATGGAATAATATGAATTTGTAGTGTTACTGTGATGGTTTTATGCTTAGTGATAAAAATGTGATTAAACCAATACTGTGAGGGGAGATTGTCACCAAATCCTGTCAGTTTGGCAGTTGCTGCTTTCACTCATGCTGGGAACCATGCTCAGAGAATCAGGCCACAAATATTGTTACGAACAGCGAGCTTCAGAGATGTTAACAGAAAATATCAGTCACTGTATTTCTTAAAATCAGTACCCACGGGTCTCTCTACTTATTTGTTCGATGGCGGCTACTTATACACAACCCTTTGCCAGATCTGCCTGTCTGTCTGTCAGAATAGTTATTGGCCATGAAAATTTACACCTTGTGATCTTTTCATCACAGGTTGAAATGAATACTACATCTTTTCATACAAGCAGTTATTCTAAACAAGTAAAGACAGAAACATAACATGTTGTACAGCTTGGGTCATGGATTAGTAAACCCATTTCATTCTGGTCATTTGCTATTTTGTACCCTGCCTCGCTTGGCACTCAGCATTATGTCTGGTCATTTGCTATTGTGTGCCCTGCCTCGCTTGGCACTCAGCATTATGTCTGGTCATTTGCTATTGTGTGCCCTGCCTCACTTGGCACTCAGCATTATGAGGTTAGTGTTAGGACTTGTTGGCCTGGTGTCAGGATAATGTGACTGGGTGGGACATCATGCTACATGTCTGTGGCATGATGCCCCAGTGTTAGACATTACTATAAACTGCCACACTGCATACATTGTAGTGATATAACTGGAAAATTGTTAAAGCTATATTAAAAATCCAAATCACACACACACACACACACACACACACACATACAGACACACACTATTGTATGCCAATGTTAACATTTCATTATATAATAGCCCAGTCAAGTTTCTTATACAGTGAAATATCATACATAGTGATCAATTATTTAATTCATCTTAATATCAGTGAAGAGTAAAATACTGAAGAATAAAAATTAACATTAGAAATTAAAGTGGAAATTATACATGCAGCTGAGAGTGGAATACAGTTAGATTTTAAAACTGGTAATGCTAAATATTTTGGCATTTTTGCAAGCTTTCTGAGCCAATTTTAAAGACTGAAGATTTAATACTTGCATAATCTTTACCTACCTATGCCATGTTAGTTTCCTAGGTCAGTTTTTAAAAACTGGACACAATAAAGATTGGATGCAAAAAAAATGGCTTCCTAAGAAACTGGATTCTTGTTTTTGTGGAGTAGACAGATTCTGTTTGAAATTTGCACCAAGTACAAATTTGTTTTATTTAATTTAGGCATCTAGTTGGGAGTTCCAGTGCAGGTATAATATGGATTTCAACAAGGTGAGTTTACATGTTACTGTCAGATCAAACAGGTACTTAAAAGTCAAAAGTGGCCCTTAGGATTCAACAAGATAACTGTTGTATAGTCATGCTGCACTATTGGTCATTATCAGGCAAACAGTTGACTCACATCTATATATGGGGTACTTGTGTAACATTTATGAATCTATGTTTAAATCTGCCTCTACATTATTCTCATGAAATAACCTTTATCTGGAGGGCACATCTGGCTACCTCCCCAAACCTGCAGAGGGGACTAAAATCTGACACTTACATGAATAAATTTATTAGCATAGGTATCAGTATTTGTGATTTTGATATTTTTATAGGTACTTAAATTTATGGATTGGGGGCTTGTCTTCAAGTTTGTTGTTTGTTGGGCCTTTAAATTTTGGTTCTTAGTAACCTGAAAATCCACAAAAGTTATCCCATGAATCATGAATGCACTGTTCTAGAGAACAAGGCCTTTTGATTTGGTTGTAGTGGATTCACTGTAAAACAAGACAATGATGATTTTGGTTGTAGTGGATTCACTGTAAAACAAGACAATGATGATTTTGGTCGTAGTGTATTCACTGTAAAGCAAGACAATGATGATTTTTTGGTTGTAGTGGATTCACTTTAGTTCAACAAGACATGGTGATTTTGGTAGTAGTGGTTTGACTGTGGTACAAGACATGATGATTTTGGTTGTAGTGGATTCACTGTGGTACAACAAGACATGATGATTTTGGTTTCAGTGGATTCATTGTTGTAAAGCAGGACATTACTGGATGTAGTGGATTCACTCTAGTATAACAAGACTGATGATTGTGGTTGTTGTGAGTTCACCTTAGTACAACTAGACATCATTTTGCTTGTAGTGAGTTCACTGTCACAGAACCAGACACAATTAGTTTGGTTGCAATTGAAGCAGCCAGCAAGACATTTTAGTAATTATTACAAATAGAATCTTATATTATTGTTTACTTATCACGTGTGCTTCTGGATTTGTAATCACTGAAATTACAGTAAGATAGTTTCCAAGCAATGAGGATACATATTACCTCTGAATAAAGTTTTAAGAATTCAATGTATAACAGATTATTCTTTTTGGACTTTAGAATGTCAGCAAATTATGTTCATGGAATGCTATGCCTAGTGATAGGACCATTCCAACTCTTCAGAGCTTTATTGTGAAGGCCTGGAGCTTATCATAGGAGAAATACATTGCTAAATTTCATACCCTAATTTCAGATGATATACCATGGCATTTCCTTCATGAATGAAGAACAGCACAATCTGGTCAAGGACCACATCTGTAGCCATGCCATGAATTCTGGACAACTGAGGTGAGGACTTTAATGAATCCATTATTTTGCCCATTTTAAGACAATGGTTTGGGGGGGGGGTAAAAAAAAATAATTTTCAGTGTTTGTATAACCCAAAAAAAAAGATCTTCAAGGGTTATCTGGAAAACTCTTTATAATAAAAAAAGTTGTTGAAAAACCTTTGAATTTTATCAAAAATGTCTTGAATTTATCTTAGAGAATACACAACTTTAAAATTGAAAAATGTCATTTTTTAAATGAAGAATATTTGTTATTTATGTATCATCCAAGTTTAATGAATGAATAAATAAAATGCAATAAGATTTGTTGGATCAGATGAGCAACAATGCTTATAGTTAACAAAATTACACATGGGGAAGGTTCAGTTTCCATAAAATAAAATTCTCCTTGAATACTTCTGGAAAGCCCTGTAATTCCTTGAAAAAACCCTTTATAGGGCTGTATGAAACATGTTTTCAAAAACTGTCCTTAGTAAATATTTGCCAAAATTTTTTAAAAATGAGGGTGGGCTTATCATTGGATAAATATGGGTAATAGTGGGTGTGAGATAATTTATCATTGTATCAGTTTATAGTGCTTCTTGTACGTGCTGCATATACTAACTTTTGAGTACAGTTCAATTGCAAGCAACATAGATCCCAAAAATGGGGGCCCTGAGTGGCCGAGTGGTCTAAAGCGCTGTCCGTTACTGATCACTGCCATCTCACCTCTGTCTGCGTGGGTTCGAGTCTCGGATTCGGCCAATGTAGATATTTGAGAAAGTTTGCCAGTAGCTTCTTGTGGGTCAGTGGTTCTTTCCAGGGTTTTCCCAGGTTCTTCCTCCACCAATAATACTGGCCGCCATGTATAGCCTATCATGTGCTGAAAAATGGCGTTAAGCCCTACAACAACAACAACAACAAGATCCTAAAATGCCATCATATATATAAAATAGGATTATGAAAGAGAATTAGTTTTTTTAATAGAGTAACTCATAGCTATTTAATGGGTGTTGACAATGGTAATGCAGTGTCACATTTTGCCAAAACTGAGGGTTCAGTTAGTGGAAAACAGTACAGCAGATTTTCAATACTCGGAGTTCAGGATCAGAAAATGGAGGCTCTGGAAACAAGGATGCACACTACAGAGAGCTTTGCACAGAGATATATCTGAGAGAACTGTCTGGAGTCATGAACATCAGACCACCAATTATAATTCACTATTTGAAGTTCAAAACTATCTCTCAACATATTGTCATGTCTTGAATTGACTGATAGAGGCTTTAATCTTTTTTTACTTCTTCTGATAGTTATATTAATTAAAATTGACTGATAGAGGCTTTAATCTTTTTTACTTCTTCTGATAGTTTAAATTAATTAAGTCAAAGCCATACCTACATTTATGGTAGTTTGACTATTTTTACTGCTGACTAAATTTGCAGTATTTGTCTTTATGTTGACAAAATTAAGAATAAATTCCTAAGCAGTCAGTATATAAAACAATTCTGACACATAGAATGGACAGCAAAAATGAATAGTTTCATTTTCACATTGCTCTATAGCTGAAAATTGCTTGCGTAAGGTGGATAGATTCCTGAACATCTGTACTGTGATGATACAGAGAAAATTTGGGATATAAGTACTACGGCCATGGTCTATCCATGGCCAGAGAACTTGAGGTAAAACAGGTTCCCTATTGCCAGCGCTTTGTGCATGCATTAGTGATCATAAATCAGTACTACTAAATCACCAAGGTTAAAACTGATACATCCCCCAGATAACACTATACATGGCAGTGAAACCAATCTGCAATTACATTCATGTATAACAGATCTGTTTACCCGTCCGTATTTTACCATATTTGTACGGAATAAAGCCCATCCGTATGGTCATACGGTCATTGATATGAAAATACAATTTGAGGTTGCATTTATTTAGTAAGTTTTTTAAATTAATTTTTAAGCCGTTTTTTATTCCGTTTCTTTTCATTGTATCGTCTGTTCAGTCCACGTCCGCAGTCTGTGCCACATCATTGATTTTAACATTCTCAGCATCCGGTTGTTTAAATAAAGAAAATGCTGCCGACAAGAAAGTTTCAGCATGAAACTGATGATGAAAATGGAAAGTCTAAACATAGAAAGCAGCATTTTTTACCAGCTTTTAATACTCTGTGGCCATGCCTTAAACCATCGTCAAAAGGAGAACATTTGGTGCTCTGCACTGTTTGCAACTTAGACTTTTCCTGTGCACATGGTGGAAGGAATGACTTCACGGCACGTGGAATTGGAAAATCATGCAAAACTGGAATCTTTAGTGAAGGGAAATATAAATATTTTGTCAATGATGAAGGAAAAGAAAGTCAGTGATCAACACATACTTGAAAAGCAAATAACACGTGCCAAGGCGATTCTGTGTTAGTTGATTGTAAATATGAATTTGTCTTTGAGCACAGCTGACAATTTAAAATGTTACAGATCAGAGATCCTCACTAGCCTATCAGACCATTGAGGCTCTGTTGGTCCTGAAGTTAAACCCAAAGAATTTTACCCCAGAGTGGACGGATGACCAGCTGGATAGGATAAAGAGTGCCTATTATGTCACCATTAAAAACCCATAGTCTAAGCCTTCATTAAAATATTAATTCCAAGTGGATCAGTTTGATATTGTTGACAAACTTTGTACAAAATAATATATGAAGCACATTTCCATTCTAGTAAATGTTGACAAGCTGATACTAGATTTTATGAAATAAAAAGATTTCCTTCACCTATCTAGATGATGAAGTTATTATTTTCTGAGTGGATGGATAGTAACGATGTCATAATGTTTTATATCAAGTCTTCCTTAACCATATAAATTGTAGAGAATTGACTTTATTTAAAATGTTATGGATATGTGTGAAGCTGAGAAAACAAATTTTCTAGAGAAAGTAACGGAGGTAAATAATGGAATGAATTTGGGTGTGTGGAGGTATTCTTTTGGTTTTTATCACTATAATATAAGCAGGATTTTTAAGTCAGTGGTGTTCAATTTCTGCAGATTTTGCCTGGAAACACAGAATTGCCAGAATGCCAGCGTCTTAACAAACTAGAAGTTATTTACAGAATATTGTATTGTCGGTATGTGTGCAATATTACATAATGGTAATTATAGTCTATTGATAATGTCTACTATTTGTGTGTTGTTTCACAGGTGATGTGTGTTGCATTAAGATGTTAGAAACACTGAATGAAAATACTGACTGCCTTCTAAAAATACTGAGAGACATTGCTTAAAATACTGACAAGCAAATGTATGGGTAAACAGGTCTGATATAATGCACATTTTTGTGCACACAATTCTGCAACACCTGGAACCTTAGCTATGTAAAAATATATATTTTTCAAAAAGTTAAATACTCCAAAATATGATCCTTGACTAAGTATCTTTTGTACATGTTTTCTGTCAATCTCATTCTGTGTTTCTTAACTTACAGAGTTGCAGATGAATATGCTGCTCAGAAGATCTTTTCTCAGATTGCTGCATGGGTCATCTCCGATAAAGAGAAAGACAAGTACATTGTGAAGACACAAGGTATGAGTTGCATGATTGACAACCCTTGTGCATTGTGAATTTTATGCTAACAGCTGTGACACTTAAAGAATGGGGTATTCAATATTTACTGTGTATAAAGTTCACCCCAATGTGAAAAATGTAGACCCATATCTGAAATTCTACAATGCACTGGCCCATTAGGGTCTGCATTTTATTAATGAAGTCATACATATCTAGAACAAACAGCGTGTAATCATTTTGTGACAACAGACCTTTACATCACAAATAACTTGACTCAACATTTCAAGTAGTAAGTGTTACTCTCAATTTAGTTATCTTACTTGAAATGTTCAGATTTTGATCAGTCAGAAATAGTTTTGAGTAAGATTTCGAATAGAGTAAAGTTCCATTATTGAGCAGCAAAATCAGTGTATCATCTGTTACCAATTTGCAGTGTATGTCATAGGTAAATAGTTATTGTGTTAGATTCTTAAAGGGAGCTGCAGTTGCCCAGTAGGTAGAGTGTCAGACATGTAATCCATGGATTACAATTTCAGTACATGCTCAGGCCAACCAAGGTCTGCTGCCTCAGTGTGACCTTTGGGAAAGACACTTAGCTCCCATTTCCTCAGCTTCATATAATGAATAATGTGTTAAAAGTGCTGTTAACCTCCCCCTGCCCATTGATAATTAGATTCTTAATAGATGGCTCCAATTAAGTGTGAGATGATAATAATCTCTAACCAGTGTCTATTAGAATTGATCCTTATAAATCAGAACTCCTGGCTGCTGCAGATCTGTACAAATCTAAATGAGTAAGTTTTGAAAACAGTATGACTGTTTAGCAAGCTTCAAAGGTTCCAATGTTTTTCAAGACTAGTCACTTACATCTAGGCATGATGGGATTGCATACATGCATAAAGAACTCACCTCTGAAACTGAAGAGCTTGACAATGGAAGTGCTACAGGGAACATTACCAAATTTTTGTATTACAAAAACATATGTGCACATTTTTAACAAAGATTTTTCTTACTTCATTTTGCAATCAAGACATAGATTGACTTTGGTGAATCTTCATAACAAACAAAGGGAGTAAGTTTGTAGTGTTAAGATTCTATAGTCTTAAACTAAGTAACATAAAAGATTGAAAACCAACAAGTTTTGTAAAATTCAACCAATAATTTATTGCTGTATAATAGAAAGTGAAAATTTCAAAGGAACTTACAGTATTGTGTGTGAAATCCCAAATGGTCCATTATGGTCCATACAAGTCCAAATGTATGAAGTTCCAACTAAATTCCAGTGGTATTTCACATAAATTTCAATATTTAATGTGTTGATGTGCCTGTAGTCTTGAATGTAATAATGTGCCAATTGCCAAAAATGTGGCAGTGTGTTAACAGTCTTTTAATGTATCACGATAATATAATCACAATAATATAATCCAAAAATGTCATCTGAGTTCACTGTAATTCCAAATTAATGTTTTTGTCAAAGATTATTATTGAGCACTTTGTAATTCCAGTGAATAATTTGAACAAATAAATCCAACTCCACAAAAAACTGAACACAACAATAAGAATGATTCTGCTTCAGATGTTAAGCAAGAATGAGTAATTTCTCAAGTAAACAACATTATATAAGAAGCTAAGACAATAATAAAGCCAGGATGTAGGTCAGTTTCCTTCCTAAAACATTCAAAGTTGCCAACAAGTTTAGGAATTTCCACATGAAAAACTAATATCCTACATTCAGATAGAAGTACACATGTTTACTTCTATTGATAATGATCTGAATATTTAATCTATACTCATTAAGAAATGTTAGCTCTGTATTATGTTGTTTACAAAATAAATGTCACCAGTCAGGTACTCCATTAACTTGATTTTGGACAAAGGTCCAGAACAAAATAAAGATATACATAATATATAATCAAGGAGAAAAGCCAACAAACAATACAAATAAAATATTCATAACACTTTATGTAATACTCTAATCATACATATGTGTCCACTAAGTGGGTAGGCATTGTCCATGAAAAATCTTCCCTCTTTGCTTTGAAAAACAGATGGGTGAGAAAAACCTCAGAGTTTTAAACCAGAAATGGAAATTCCAGTTTCAGTTAAGCTATTTATCCTCACTGCATCAGAGCCTTGGAGACCCTTGCAGAAAATATTAATGCACTTCATCATAGCTTTGCATAAAGTATTAATGTAACCCCCTCATCCTCACTCGCTAATTGGGATATCCTTGCCTTGGTATCAGCATTAAAATATATTCTGTATATATTTGCTCCTTCTCATTTCATTTCAGACATTCAGGGAATCAAAGACTTTTTTGTTTTGAGCAAGCAGATAAGAAATAGGTTTCTCTGGTGTGGACAGCGACAGACGAGTCTGGCAATGTAAGTGTTAGACTCATTGGATGAAATATCTTGTATATGAGGATTCAGAAATGTCCATAATGTATATACTGTCAAAAGAGGAGGTGACAAAAACAACAAAACTGTTATGCACAAAGGCACCATTGTGTCCTTAAAGTTTCACAGAAGATTGTCATCCATTTTGGACAAGTGTCCTCTTGATTAATTTAGCATCATCAGAAGAATTTTTATTTGACAAGTTTTTCCTGGATATTTTGTCACAGTTGGTTACAATCTGTTGAACTTAAGTGTTTCAAAATAGATGTTACAAAATATGTTGTCAAAACAATCAGCTGTTAGATTTGACTTGCAGAAGGATTGAGATGTTTCCCAGTATACATTGTTCAGTTTCCATCTATGCCCAGGCCCTGAAGGTTTTGGATCACTACTACATTAGATTGTCACCAGCTTCCCAAGAGAAGTCAAGTAAATGAAATGGATTGCAAGTTGTCAGATCTTACAATGAGTATGATCCTGTGTTAGGATGATGGTAGCTATATGATTATATAATTTGTCAACTTAAAAAGGCAAAGATTTTGTTTTGAAACAAAGTCTTTTGTCTTCTTCCCTCTCCCATTGACATCTTTACCAAAGTCACCAAGTAAAACAGGAGGGTGCTGGTAACTGTTCAGCAAGGTGCACAGGATAAAATTGATTATGCTGAGTGCTTGGAGGGAGATATATTAAGCAGAGTGAAAGAGCTATAGAGTAGGGTTATATGAACAGCTGTAGCCTGAATGTGATTACTTTGGCTGTGAGAAGTTTTATTAACATGATGGACACTTCTCTAGCAGTTTTATCACCATTTCTTGAAGCACTTCTGAATGTGATTATATGTTTAGCTTAATCATTTGTTTTGTCTCACAAAAAGACAAACAGCTGTTTGGTCATGTTCTTGAAGTATCAGACTAATTTAATCAATATTTGCTTCTAATCCTTGGTAATTCCATTTTTTTATGATGTCAGACTTATTTATGAAAGTTGTGGAAGTACAGGACTTTTGGAAACATTATTTGGTGAGATATCAGGAGACTGTCCCATGTCCAAACTCTCTAGTGAGTGTGTGTGTGATTTGGACTTTTAACATAGCTTTAAACCCTTAGCAATTTTATTGCAGTCATTTTGATATGTCTGTCTTGTGGCTGTTTATAGTGATGTCTTGCAATGGGGCATCATGCTGCAGACATGTGGTATCATCCCACCCAGTCACATTATACTGACTTCAGGCTGACCAGTCACAGCACTAACCTTTTAATGCTGAGTGGCAAGCAAGTTAGCTGCTGGTACCATTTTTAAAAGTATTTGGTATGACTCAGCTGGGATTTGAACCCATGACTTCCTGCATCTGAGGTGGATGCTGTAACCACTTAGACCACTGGAATGGTCCCAAACTCTCTAAATTCAAACTTCTTAAAGCATTTCTAGAATCATTTGATCTTTAAGAAGTCCAACAGATTTTTTAAAATCCTCACTTCATTTGGTTTAGAACATTCATTTCCACTAGCTTGCCTCTCTTTTCATGGGCTGTGTTTAGGTTGTCTGTTGTTTGTATCATTAAGTTTCTTCATTGCTGTCCTGTTACACTGGTTTTTCATTTAAGTTGCCTACTTCACTTTCAGTTTGCATGACTGCTAGCACAGGATTTAATGGTGTTAGGACTGAATTGGCTTTGACCTTCAGGTCATGTAATGTTTGTTTGAATATACATAGTATTTTTTTTACAGGTTTCTTCTCCACTTTACCTGTGCTGGTATATGATTCGCCAGCTATGTTAAGTGGAACTGTGGCTTCCACAAAATTTCCTGGCTGCAGAAAAGCTCATGCCTGTTTCCTGTTTCATGCATTGCATCTCCTTCTCAGGTGTCCACTCTGGGCAGGCTCTGTAGTATGTGGCAATTCTATGATTTTCTCTGACAGCATTATCCATCATTACCTTCTATTAAATAGACAGGAGAGTTGGAATTCTGTATTGTGTTATACAATAATACTCTAATGACAAGATTGTCTTGTGTTTCTAAACAAAAAGTCATCATATCTTGCACAAATTTTATTTTACATGCAGCATTTACAAAAATCTAATTCAGTAAGACTGTATTTCAGTACTATATTTGACCTATTGCAGTACATGCCCTATTTAAGTGCTCACCCATCCTTTTTAAAAAAAACTGGTATGAAAATGTTCATGGTTAAGCATCATTGTCTTGCATTTCAGGTAAAATAGTCGGCCTAGTGCCTGTAATTTCACCCAGATATGCAGAAAAAGTGAACTAAACTTGACCTTTCTGCAAGTTGATGTCACCTCCTCCTCCCGATTTGGCCATTTAAAGCTTCTGCATTTTGAGTATGTTATTAGCTATTGTGGATTTTTTTCTGTTCAAAAAGCAATGTAGAGCCATTTAACATAGTGTTTCTTGCATTTTTAGTATGTTATCAACTATTGTGTTCTTTCTGTTCAGAAAGCAATACAAAGCCATATAAGCATATTGTTTTCATGCATTATGAGTATGTTATCAACTATTGTATTCTTTCTGTTCAGAAAGCAATACAAAGCCATATAAGCATATTGTTTTCAAGCATTATGAGTATGTTATCAACTATTGTGTTCTTTCTGTTCAGAAAGCAATACAAAGCCATATAAGCATTGTGTTTTCATGCATTTTGAGTATGTTAATAACTATTGGGTTTTTCTGTTCAGAAAGCAATACAAAGCCATATAAGCATATTGTTTTCATGCATTTTGAGCAACTTTTGTATCAATTTATGTCTGCTGTCACATGAGCAACTTTTGTATCAATTTATGTCTGCTGTCACATGAGCAACTTTTGTATCAGTTTATGTCTGCTCTTACATTTCAATCTATGATGTTCTTTCCAAAACTTCCGATATTAATCTTGAAGAAGTGAGTGAAATTCCATGCATTTAGAGCCTGATCATGAGACAGTTAATACTCTGTTACAGTTTTTAGACAGATTATTAGTGAGGGGAACAATTTCATTTCATATTTCAAAATGCGAAAGTGAGATGAGAGGTCTTTTACCTTGATATAGCACCAGTTTTCAGTTAGTACCCTATTTTCAAGGTTATTGTCTTTTACAAGAACAACTGTTTTACAGTTTTACTGTTTTATATATTCATAAATTTAATGAGTGTTTATTTTGTTTTTGTATTTGTCTTGAAGGTATAGAAAAGAATTCATTAAAAACCAGCTGTTGGAACATTTTAAATATTGACCTACCTTCTCCCAGCTTTGCCACCATGTCGTTATATTTTTATGGGTGAGAATAATCACTTCCCCTAAGTTTAAGGCCATTATTACCTTTGTTTTGATAACACCATGCCATGTAGAGGGTAAAGCATTTGCTAAAATTTGCTAAATTTGGTTCATTGTGACCCCTGTCGTCATCTTACCATGCTGTGTAGAGGGTAAAATGTTTGCCAAAATTTGCAGTATTTGAGTCTGGCATGACCCTTGTTTTGATCCCACAATGTAGTGTAGAGGGTAAAGTGTTTGCTAAAACTCACCTTGAACTCATACCTGCCATAACAAAGTGTCATTTGGAAAGCAAGATTTTGGACTCCTAAACCCCCCAACTTGGTGGTGGTCATAAAAACACAATTCCCTGTAAATCTTACAAAAATAAAGAGAAGGTTGTTGTTGTTGTTATTTTGGGGTTTAATGCTTTTTCTCAGTGTAAGATAGGCTATAAAGGTGGCCAGTATAACTGGTAGAGGAAGAACCTGGGAAAACCATGGTAAGAACCACTGACCCATGGGAAGCTACTGGCAAGCTTTCTCAAATACCCACAATGTCTTAGCCAGAGACTTGAATCCACGTGGACAGAAGTGAGACGGCAGTGAACAGTAAATGCAAATGCTTTAGACCACTTGCCCACCCAGTGCCCTTTAAAGAGAGGGAGACCTTCATTGGAACCATGATATATGAATGTAATCTGTATAACAAGTAACCAGTCATGCTTAATGCTAATGGAAAACTAATTGTTGTAAAGGTGAATAAATGATAAAGGTAGTCAGAGATAAACAAACCACCAATCTACAGATTACTTGATTTGCTCAGAGTATCTAGGTGATTTAGTGTGGCAAGTCCTTGCAGTACTTCTGTGGGAAAGCTCATTAAGCTGTTGTTGCTTTTGTGGGTTTAATATCATTTTTGAGAACTTGATAGGCTATATATGGCAGTTGTATAACTGGTGAAGGAAGAAACAGAAGAAACCCTAGGAAAAACTACTGACCCAAGGGAAGCTACTGGCAAGCTTTCTTATATATGCACATTGGCTTAGCCCAAGAATCAAACCCATACAAACAGAGGTGAGGTGGCAGTGATCAGTAAAGGTGACCACTTGAGACCACTCGGCCACCCAGTGCCCCACCCATGAAGCTAATATGGATAGGTAATGTACACAAAGGGCAACAACCCAATTCATTTGAAGTTAGGTAAATCAAATAGATGCATGTTGAAAAAATTAAAACTGTTACACTTTGTTGCCTTGAATGAGAATGTTTAAGCTATCTTTATTAAAGATTAATATCTAGTTCATAATCAGCAAAGTTTGTTTGAAGTTGGATTTAACTCCATATGTAAAATGCAAAACATGATTATTTCAGTAGTTAGAATAGTGTGGAAGTATGTTAAGTTATTTAAGGCACAATGTTGAAAAACAGCTGTGATTCAGAAAAGGATGAGCTGTCTGCAAATTGAGTATAGTCCAGCAAAACTAAATTTCAGAACTTCTTGTTTACAGTGTTTGATTTTGTGAAGTGCAGCAGCAAGAAGGAGCATTCTGTTCCTTGTGCACACTGCAAGCACCATATTCACATCGTCAGCTATCAGCTGCCTTCAGGAAAACATTCAGTGTTACCTTGCGATGTCTGACATGCCCTAACAGCAATACAGAAAGATCCTTTTCAGTGCTAAGAAAAATTCAAAAAGATCTTAGGATAAGTTTGAACAGCAGGGGCCAATTCAATCACTAATGAGTACAACGATGACGCAAACCTTCACTGAACTAATGAGAACAGCAAAGTCTGCCTCAAGATAAGACTGTATTCCACTGTCCCATGGGTATGAAAGACAAAAACTTGATGTATTAATTATATAATGCTTTTGTGATAGTAATTTTGTGAGAGCTAGGAAAAGGTGTTGCTCTTAAAATTATTACATAACTTTTGCCTGCAAGTTATTACATAATATTGATTGTCGTTATGACATGTGGAATAATGTTGAATAGCTAGAGTTATGACATGATATAAATTTCATAGCATAGAAATTGTTGTCAGAATACAATGGTAAATTGTGAGGTGGCATAGCAGGGATGAGATGGTCCCAATTAGAGTTTAATTAGTTAATAGCATATTAAATAAGAATATCAATGATATTTCTCAGAAATTGATCAAATCATTTGGAGAAGTAGATATTACATTTTGTTTTGTAAAGCTAAATATGGATGGTGAATGCAGCTCCATATTGGAAAGCTCAACATAGTCAAAGGGAGCTGACTCTTTCAGAACTAATGGGATGCACATTTTGTTACACTTGATTGGGGTATTGTTCATGATGCTGTAGACTTGAACATATGATGATGGACTTTAACCTCATTAATTCACCCATTGCACAGTGGGTGTATTACAGCATACAGGGTAAATCTATTTTGATAGAAGGTTTCATAATGGGTATTACATGAAATGGGTTAATCTGTGTTGAGAAAAGATTTCATGTATCTGAGAGGCATAAATAAAAATTGACCAGTGTGATACTGACTCAATATCTGTTTATATATGTATAACATAATTTGATCAGTATCTTTTTCCAGATTATTGTTGAAAAGGTTACCATGGAAACAAGGCAACAATTAGAACAGGAGTAAGCAGAGGCACAACAACAGGAAGTACAAAAACTTTATATATGTATAACATAATTTGCTCATTAACTTTTTCCAGATTATTGTTGAAAAGGTTACCATGGAAACAAGGCAAAAGTTAGAACAGGAGTCAGCAGAGACACAACAACAGGAAGAACAAAAACTATTAGAGAGCATGCTTGGCATTACCAGGGTCTTCAGAGTGCTCACAGAGTGCAAAAAGGTGAGACAACTGCTGCAAATTTTTACACACTTTAACCTTTATCTTTTTTCTTTTATTTACTGTTATTTGAAAGGGTTTATCTTGTTGGAGTATTGTTTACTGTTATTTGGAAGGATTTATCTTGCATGAATAATGTTTACTGTTATTTGAAAGGGTTTATCTTCCTCAAGATTTGTGCAGCTTTTTGTTTTCATTTTTAAAACTTAATTTTTAATCACCACAATATAGTCTGGATTGTGCTGATGTTGTTAAACCCAATACATATATGTAGAAACGTACCATTTTGCAGTGAAATTATAGATGACACCACATACTACATTCAGAGTGTTATATGGAATAACTTTGGCAACGATCTTCAGTGTATTGTTAAATTTTAGTTGTCTTAATACAGTGGTGAATTCAGAAACAGTTTAGAGGGGATGAGATTGTCCAAATTAGAGGATTTAATCAGTTAATGTTAAATAATATAAGACAATCTGTAGCATTTCCACTACACTATTTCCACTAGCATTTCCACTACACTGTATTTCCACTGCACTAGCATTGCCACCACACTAGCATTTCCACTACACAAGCAGGGCCGTAGAGAGTGATCACGGGCCCTGAGGTAAGAAACACCCGGGCCTCTTCTAGTTCTTGTTCAAACAAAATTTTTCCTTTATAAAATTAAAAAGTGTTATTTGGCCCAGGCTTCCTTTTGGGCCCGGGACCTGGGGATGTATCCCTGGTTGGCCCCCCCCCCCTGCTCCTCTTGTCGGCCCTGTACACAAGTATAAGTTCTAATAATTCAAATAGTACCATTAACCATCTGTTTTCACATGTTGCTGTTCAAGGAGGCCCAACATTTTGAAAACTACTTGGGGACAGCCAGATGCTAGCAGAATGCTGGAAGTGACAACATTTAAGTGGCATTCCCGATGAAACCAATTTTCGCTAAAATTTTATGCACATTTTATTTTTTGCATGAGATTATGCTAATTATGTATAATATAAATACTGATGACTGGTGACAAATTTCAACCTGCATAAGTATGTAACACCTGTAGAAGTGCATAACACCTGTAGAAATATGTAATACCTACAGAAGTACATAACACCAGCAGAAGTACATAACACCTGCATTAAAGTACATAACACCTGTAGAAGTACATATGTCCTGCTTAATTAGATCATATTTAAGGCCAATTTATTTTTAGAAGGCAAAAATATAAAACATTAAAAAATATTGTGATCATCAGTATTTTGTTAAAAATGTAATCTTGCTTAAATGCCTCAATGAAATATTTACTAAAATAGTGTAAATTATAATGTGAGCAGTAACTCAATAACAGACATCACATTTATGACAGTTTTGCTCATGATGTTAGTATGTAAAATTAAATGACAAAATGAATAAAATTTCTCATTAATATATTTGTACCTCCTTTACTATAATGCTGTACTGTACTGCTATTTTAGCTCGGAATGTGAATGTTGAATTTCAGTATTTTGAAACTCGTTCAAACACTTGACTGGAATCGACCATTATTTTAGCTTGGAATGTGAATGTCTAAATTTGTTATTTGAAACTCCTTCATACAGTTGACTGGAATCGACCACTGTTTTAGCTTGGAATGTGAATGTTTAATTCAGTATTTGAAATTCCTTCATACAGTCGACTGGAATCGACTATTGTTTTAGCTTGGAATGTGAATGTTTAAATTCAGTAATTAAAACTCCTTCGTGCAGTTAAGTGGAATTTCTTGGAGACACCTCATAACCTGGCCATAAGAGGATTTACTTTGTAACACTAGTTAAAACCAGACACAATATCAGTGGACCTTTTAGCCAATTTGCAAAGTAAGAAACTGTATGGTTTGAAATCCTCAGTTGTGAAGATGACTGAAATCCACAGTTGTGAAGCTGAGTGAAATCCTCAGTTGTGAAGCTGATATCTGCATCAATATTGATTGATAACACACTGTCTTTGGAAAATATTCAATATCTGAAACTTGTAGATAAAGGAAATTTCATACTAGAATGATTCCCATTAGTAATGGTGAAATGGTGGTTGAGTGGCTACCAGTCATCTAGGTCCAGGCAAATCCATTTTAGAGGGCATAATTATCAATGGAACAGCATTTTATATGTATGCAACTGTGTACTGATGACCATGTATGGGAGGGCAAGAAAGGGAGATTTGGAAATTACGGGGCCACAAACTTGATAAATAAGCACAGCTAGGCTTAATAGATACAAAAAGCTGATGGACTAATGCATTTTGATCTGGACTAATGCATTTTGATCTGGACTAATGCATTTTGATCTGGACTAATGCATTTTTATATGTTAAGTTTGATTTGCTATTTCCCCACTGAAGGTAAATGAGAGTTACAAACAGTAAATTTTGGTCAAGAACCATGCTGACTGTATGTAATGCAAGTTGTTACTAAGTCCATGCCAAGCGACTAGGAAGACCATGATCGCTGTTACTTAAAAATGAAAACCTTTAAGTAGCTTCTTTCATAAAAACACTTAACAAAATTTGACCGTATTTGACAGAAAGCATCCTGACATGAAGAGCTTTCAAGTTTCTACAAATGATGCCAATTTGTTGTCAATTACAGATACTGTTACTAAAAATAGAATCAGTTTTGAATGACTTTTATTATCATAACCACTCAACAGAATTTGACCCAGTCTGACAGAAAGCAGTCTAGCATGAAGGACTTTCAATTTTATAGAAATGATGCTGAGTCACCATCAAATATATAAATACCCAAGATCAAGGTTCATCAATCCACTTTGTTCCACATCAATCCTTGGCATGTGTAGCTAGCCAATACAGTGTTCTGAACTATGCCATATTGTGGATAGAAGAGTTACTGCCTGCTGTAAGCAAAATAAAAAACCATTGGGAAACCTTGTAATGTGACCAGTTAGTTATTCAATATGTTTGACTTCACTGGTGCCTTGAATGGTAAGAAAGACTTGCTTGAAAACTAAATAGAAACTAACATGTGACAAGTGTTATTTTCTATGGAGACCACTTTGATTATTCCAAACTATCTTAACAGGTAAGTGTAACATGTTGCCAATCAGATTGGTTCAGGTTTTTTTTCAGCTGCTTCCAGTCAGATACTAGCATGGTACACATTGTTTCTGCAAGTTACAAATGCCAGTAGTCAATACGGAGCTAAGTGGGTCAATAACTAAGGTGCTAGCAAAGTTGCCTGGCATAAAGGCTTTTAAATATATTGAACAAATGCTGATGTACCATCAGATATAGATGAAAATACAAAAAAGACCAGAGAAACAGTGAAACGGTTGTTTTCATAACAAATGCAGTCAACAGCTTTTAAAAAGTTTCTACAGAAGGCATCCTGCAGACCCGGATTCTTGGCCAACTGCACTTCCATTTGGCTATAAGGCCAATTTCAGCAGGGTGAGTGATCTTATGCCCACTTGCTTCTCTTGTTTAAATGCACACAGAGTGTATTTTATTTCAGGTGTACTATTTTAGCATAAGAATGCAAAAGTAAGTACACTTGCAGACATGACAGTGGAGTATTTTTTTAAAAGCTGCTGTTCCCAGAAAATCTTTGTTTTGTAAGGTGTCTTTTGCAGCAATAAGAAGTACAATCATATGCCTTTGCTTGAACCATTAATACAGTAGGTTCTTACTTGCTTGTTGCAGCCTTTGGTTGGACACAATATGCTGTTTGACCTGCTGCTTCTATATGACAAGTTTTATAAACCTCTTCCAGGTAGGTTCACAACAAGTAACTCTGTCCATTGGTCAGTTGGTCTTACTAATCTATGTGTTTATTTCTCTCTCTCTCTCTCTCTCGTCAGGTTATGGTAGGAACCTCTGTCAGTTGTGACGTTAGCGATTTGTCATCTTTCAATGTGTCTCACAACATCTGCTATTTCAACTTCTTCTCAAAGACCATTCGGCATTCTCGCTTAGAGGCCTTTCATGTTTGTACAATTTATACCAATCTGCAATCAAATTTGGCCACTATTATAAATAATAAAATAAAACAACTTTAATGA
Source organism: Megalonaias nervosa (assembly GCA_016617855.1). Taxonomy (NCBI): domain Eukaryota; kingdom Metazoa; phylum Mollusca; class Bivalvia; order Unionida; family Unionidae; genus Megalonaias; species Megalonaias nervosa. Next base: position 113,844 of record JAECUM010002075.1, read on the forward strand.
CTTCTTTTCAAAATCCACAAACCACAGGCTAATTTACTATTTTCTCAGTGTAAGAGATAGAAAAAGGATATCAAATGGATGTACAGACTAATGAAAGACAAGGATACATGAGAGCTGCATCCCAGTTGAAAAGTTTCCAATCTCATATCATATATCTTTTTGAAATTCCTAGTTTGCATTCGTACTTTTCAAAACTAAATTTTCATTAGTTGCAATATGTTCTCTTCTTGTCACTTTAGCCAGCTCTCAGAAACCTCACTTTTGTCGAGCCGCAGTGAATATATATTTACAGGAAGTTCACCAAATGCATGTGTTATGAGCTGTTTGGGGTTGTAATTAAAAAAATCAGTATGTATAATAATGACAAATTCTTAATAAAATATGTTTGTATATCACAATGCCCAAAATATACTTACTTTTTAAATTCTTTATATTTGATTACTAATGTGTACTGCACACTGCCAGTATATCTAATTTGTTTTGTATTTGGTTTTAATGTGCTTTAAATGCCTTAGTGGTTATGTCATGACAAGGAAATGATGCCTTATTGGTTATATAATTCCAAGAAAATGATTCCTTAATGGTTATATCATGCCAAGGGCATGATGTCTTATTAATTACATCATGCCAAGGAAACGATGCCTTATTTGTTTTATCTTGCCAAGGGCATGATGCCATATTAGTCGTATTATGCCAGGGACATGATGCCCTATTGGTTATATCATGCCTTACTGGTTATATCATGCCATGGAAATGTTGCCTTATTGGTTATATCATGCCAGGGACATGATACCTTATTGGTTATAACATGCCAAGGAAATTATGTCTTATTGGTTATATCATGCCAAGGACATGATGCCTTATCAGTTGTATCATGCCAAGGACATGATGCCTTATTGGTTTTATTATGCCAAGGAAATGATGCCTTATTGGTTATATCATGCCAAGGAAATGATACCGAATCACCTTTGCAAATAATTAGACAAATGTAAAGTTTTCAGAAGAATCGGTGTGAAAGCTAGGTTTTGGTTGTAGTGACAAGTATTATGACTCTTTGGTCTTAAATAAGTAATAGAAAAGAACAAAATCCAATAAATTTTCTAAAATTCAACAAATAATTTATTTCCCTAGAATACAAAGTGAAAATTTAAAAAGAACTTGTAGTATTGCAAATTAAATCTCAAATAGTTCATAAAGTTCTATCAACAGTCCTAATGAATAAAGTTCTAATTAAGTTCCAGAGGTGTTTTAAGTAAGATCCAACACTGAATTTGTTGATGTGCTTTTAGTAACCTATGATGTGGAGCTGTGCTAACAGTCTTTTGATGAATCACAATAATATAATCCAAGATGTCCTTGTCTGAATTCACTATAATCTCAAGTTAATGTTTCTGTCCAAGAATATTATTGAAGAGCACTTTGTATTTCCAGTGAATAATAATTTGAATAAATAATTCCACCAAAATCAAATACTTACCACAACAATAAGAATGATTCTATCCAAGATAATAAAAGCAAGAATTAATAATTTTTCAAGTAAACATGATTATATAAAAAGCTAAGACACACAAGAAGAGCCAGGATGTAGATCCAAAATTCATTTCTAGAAAATTCAAAGTTGTAAACAGATAAAATCTATTGCTACAGTTATAATATAGAATGTAGTAAACATCAGGTACAACAGGTTATTCTTTGGGGAATACCAATGTCTAGTCGCAGACCCAAATAAATATTTTTACCTTTATTGATAAAGATCTTAATATGTAACTGACACTCATAGGGAAAATATTAGCTATATATTATTTGTTTACAATGTCAGAAGTTAGTGGTCAGTTACACAATGAACTTGGTTTTGAACAAGGTCAAGTCCAAAATTAAATTATACATAACATATAATCATGGAGAAAAAAAGAACAACAATGCAAATTAAGTATACATAACACAAGGAAGAGAATATGTTACAACTGAAGAAAAACAATTGATGAATTATGTATTATACCAGTATTGGACTATCTCCTTTATACTTGATGTGAGATTGGGAAATTCTTGGGTTAAGTTAGTGCCCATATGTATGATACTCCATCAATAACTTAAAAGTGAGTGAGTCTAATATTTATCTTATTAATTTTTATATTTATGGATATTAGATTTGAGGAAGTCAATTAAAGTCAATAAATTTTTATGGCAGACTTTTAATATAGATCAGGTTGATATACACAATTCACAAATTTGTATATCAGTAAAGTTGGAGTTGCTTCACTTTTAATGTAAGAACAGATGTATCCATTGCATGCAAATAACAGGAAACTGAAGCTTCATTGTTAGAATTCTTCTTAAAAAAACCCACTGGAGCCAGACTAGTTGATAATGTTTTCACTGGTTAATTCCTCCATATATCAATTTTGAATATAGTAATGCCATGTAAAATAGACTGTACAACCCTATATCAGTTATAACAATAAAAACAGTTGGCATACATAGCAGTTACACAATCATTGAACAGTCACAAATACCCCCCATGTGAAATAAAGGATATCTACATTTTTAATATATAAAATCATAAAACTTGGGGATGCATCTTGATGAGCAGTACTTCCTCATTTCAGTAGTAGGTCAATATTGACCATATTTTATACTTAACTGACTTGGGTTAAATTTGTGGCTGATCTTCATTTCTCAGACACTGTTCATGATACAGTTGTGAAATTGATGTCGATATGCATCACTCTTAGAATCACACCCTGACAACAAAAGAAGCTCGCCATGATGTGTAATTCATATTTTAATGGATTTGGTTAAGATTTTGCACTTAGCTCATTGATCACTTGGAGATCTTGGTAATTGATGTTTGCAGTAACTGTTGGAGGGTACCAAAAGCTTTGTAGAGGTCATGATAATTGATGTTTGCAGTGACTGTTGGAGGGTACCAAAAGCTTTGTAGAGGTCATGATAATTGATGTTTGCAGTGACTGTTGGAGGGTACCAAAAGCTTTGTAGAGGTCATGATAATTGATGTTTGCAGTGTCTGTTGGAGGGTACCAAAAGCTTTGTAGAGGTCATGATAATTGATGTTTGCAGTGTCTGTTGGAGGGTACCAAAAGCTTTGTAGAGGTCATGATAATTGATGTTTGCAGTGTCTGTTGGAGGGTACCAAAAGCTTTGTAGAGGTCATGATAATTGATGTTTGCAGTGTCTGTTGGAGGGTATCAAAAGCATTGTAGAGGTCATGATAATTGATGTTTGCAGTGACTGTTGGAGGGTGCCAAAAGCTTTGTAGAGGTCATGATAATTGATGTTTGCAGTGACTGTTGGAGGGGACAAAAAGCTTTGTAGAGGTCATGATAATTGATGTTTGCAGTGTCTGTTGGAGGGTACCAAAAGCTTGTAGAGGTCATGATAATTGATGTTTGCAGTGTCTGTTGGAGGGTACCAAAAGCTTTGTAGAGGTCATGATAATTGATGTTTGCAGTGTCTGTTGGAGGGTACCAAAAGCTTTGTAGAGATCATGTTAATTGATGTTTGCAGTGACTGTTGGTGGGGACAAAAAGCTTTGTAGAGGTGGACTATGTAATCATTGATGACATTACTGTGCCCAAGTAAACAAAACATATTATTCTTTTGCATCCAATTTGTATCTCTATTATGTAATAGTAATTTAGTTTTATATGTAAAAATTTTATCAACATTTTTTGTAGTCAGCTACAGACAGTTTAAAGCGGAATTGAACAGTATGTTGCCAACAGTATTTGACACCAAGCATATCACAAATGCCTTACAAAAGGTAAGTATATGGAACTTTTTAAAATTTACAAAGATATTTTGAAGAAAAAGTTTTACATCATCTTACTCATTATTCCATTGTTATAATATCATCCATAGGAACCATAGACTATACTGCCTTATAGTGTATGACTTATAATGAAGTATATTATAAGTAATCCCTCATTATAATGCTGTTCAAGTCATAGTATGTACAGATATAAGGAACTTACAAATCAGATGTAAGTTCAAAGGTCATGGGTTGCATTTCCCAGTTTCATTGACACCAGTAAAGAGAATAAAACAATTGTGTTCAAATTGAAGAAAATAATAGCAGCCATAAAGTCTATTTATACTGAATGTTCTGTCATGTGGATGAATCAGATATGATTTTCTATATTGTGTAAATAGGCTTTTACTCAAAGCATATCACAGATATAAAATGATTCATGTAGTGTATGTTTATCTCACCTGTCTGTAAGGTTGTAACAGCTTATGACATGATCATGATTCATGTAGTGTATGTTTATCACACCTGGCCATTAAGTTGTAAGGGGGTATGACATGGTCCTGATTCATGTTTATGTAGTGTATGTTTATCTCACCTGGTCATAAGGCTGTAAGGATTATGTCAAGGACCTGATTCATGTAGTGTATGTTTATCTCACCTGACTGTAAGGCTTTAAGGGTGTGTAGTATGGTCTCGATTCATGTAGTGTATGTTTAACTCACCTGGCTGTATGGATGCAAAAGCTTATAGTATGGTCCTGATTCATGTAGTGCCTGTTTATCTCACCTGGCCATAAGGCTGTGAAGGATTTATGGTATGGTCCTCATTCAGGTAGTGTATGTTTATCTTGCATGTCTGTAAGGTTGTAAGGGCTTATGACATGATCTTGATTCATGTAGTGTATGTTTTTCACACATGGCCATAAGACTGTAAGGGGGTATGATATGATCCTGATTCATGTAGTATATGTTTATCTCACCAGGCTATAAAACTGTAAGGTGGCATAGTATGGTCCTGTTTCATGTAGTATATGTTTATCTCAGTTGGACATTAGATTGTAAAATAATCTGGCATGTTTGTCACACCTGGCCATAAGGCTGTGTGGGGGTATGATATGGTCCTGATTTTGCATGTTTATTTCACCACGCTGTAAGGGAGTATGGAATGGTCCTGATTCATGTAGTGTATATTTATCTCACCTGGCTATAATGCTGTAAAGGGGTATGGCATGACCCTGATTCATGAATTCTATGTTTATCTCACTAGGCTACAGGGCTGTAGGGGGGTATGGCATGGTCCTGATTCATGTAGTGTATGTTTATCTCACCAGGCTAGAAGGCTGTAAGTGGGTATGGCATGGTCCTGATTCATGTTGTGTATGTTTATCTCACCAGGCTAGAAGGCTGTAAGGGGGTATGGCATGGTCCTGATTCATGTAGTGTATGTTGATCTCACCTGGCTATAAGGCTGTAAGGGGATATGGCATGGTCCTGATTCATGTAGTGTATGTTTATCTCACCTGGCTGTAAGGCTGTAAGGGAGTATGGCATGGTCCTGATTCATGTAGTGTATGTTGATCTCACCTGGCTGTAAGGCTGTAAGGGGATATGGCATGGTCCTGATTCATGTAGTGTATGTTTATCTCACCTGGTTGTAAGGCTGTAAGGGAGTATGGCATGGTCCTGATTCATGTAGTGTTTGTTGATCTCACCTGGCTATAAGGCTGTAAGGGGGTATGGCATGGTCCTGATTCGTGTAGTGTAAGTTTATCTCACTGGGCTGTAAGCTGGTATGACATGGTTCTGTATGTATTGTGCATAGTATGTGATCCATTCTACCTTTGTTAATGTTAGTTTCTTCTTCTCAAGACTATTTGCAGTCAAAGTTTGAAGAAAGCGTTTTGAAATCACTATCTTTCAGTTTTGGAAGAAAGACCCCACTTCCTTGTCTACTAAGACTTCCATTACTAAAGTTAGAAAAAAAACATGGAATGATTTGCTCTCAAAAACTGTTTGATAATTAATAATTTTGAACTGATTGTTATAAAGCATCCTGGAAACAAGTATGATGTCTATCAACCATTAAAACTTAGACACTATTACTGTTAGACTATAAAAAAATCTTACAGTTGAATAACCTATTGTAATAAACAACTACAGCAATTTTGACTAAATTTGTCAGAGAACATTCTTATATATTCTTTCAAGTGAGGATAATATAAAATTTAGGCACCATTGTAAAAAATTAAAAAATATTGTGAACAACTTTTGATTTAAAAAATAATCTTGCTCAATTACCATTGAGTCTGACAAATTACCACCTGCAATTTAGACTTTGATTTTGTCCTGATTAGGCAGATCCACAGTGAATTACAGTTACTATGGGGAAGAAAAGCACACATACATCATTGCTGACTAATTGACCCCCATGATAAAAGCATGACTCATTACATTATGAAAAATTGAAGAAAGAATTTATAAGTAGCTGAAATAGTACATTTTCTGTAGTAAAGGTTTCCTACTGATTTGGGCAAGCTCTTGTCCGGCCATTTGATTGATCTAATGATTAACACCTAGCTGGAGATTGAACTGGTCAGCTGTCCATTGGAATCTGTTGTGATGTTGATTGGTACATGTTGCCCATGGCTGATAGATCAGTTTTAGTGATATTTGACAGCATTCTGATTTGGAGACCTTGGAAATTTGAACATTTGACACTCATTTGCCATCATTTAAGTCTGATGAACAAAAACTGAACAGAATAAAGTTTCTCAAAAGCTGTGTCATAAATTATCACCATCACTAATTGTGTATTGGCCAGATGAGCAATTTAAGGTTTGCTTGGGCCTCATGTTATTATAAATATTACGATATCTAAATCTTATGTAGTACAGTTTATTTTACCTTTATCTGTCACAGCCCATGGGGGAGACTGGTTTATTTGATTCAACAACGTTAGAAAATCTGTACATCATGTTTAAGAGGTAATTATCTTGTGACATTTGATTCATATGATTTAGAGGTAATTATCATATAACATTTGATTCATATATCTAAGAGGTAAGTATCATGTGACTTTTGATTCATATGATTGAAAGGTAATTATCATGTGACATTTGATTCATAATATTAAGAGGTATTTATCATGTGACATTTGATTCATATACTGTCATTATTTTCTAAGGAGAATTTTTTTATATGTTGTTTTATTACATTCACCTTATGTTAAAGAATATTGAATAATTTTACTACAGTACATCTTTGATGTACTAAATTATGGCCCAGAGATAAATATAGTTCCACTTTGAATGCTAATCACTGATATCAAGATGTATAATAAAATTGGATTTGAAATAGACTTTGGATTTATATGATTTCAACCATTATTTTCTATGTATTAAAACTTTAAGAGTTCTTTCTTTCATCATTTTTTGTCAAATATTTTTAATGTGGATGTTACTTCTTATTGATTGATGGCTTTGAGATAAATGTATTTCTAATTCAAATGTCAATGATTGGTATCAACATGTTAATATAAATGTTAAGAAGATGCTAGATTTATACAGTTAGGCATCTTTTTTAATGAAGACAAGGCTGATTATATTGCTTTCACTTTCAGTAGAATTAAATAATTCTTTATACAGAATTTACTGGTGCTGAATTATTTTGAGTATGATGGTTTTAAGACACTGGTACAGTAGTCAACATAACACCTCAACATGCCTTAATAAATGTACACCCACCAACTGGTCAAAAGACATTTTTTAAAAAGTCCATTTCTAAATGCACTTGTCTCAATCCCAGAATGTCCCATGAAATAGAAGAAGCTGACAAAATCTGTCTTGAACATTATTTTCTTGGATGCAGCTATCATGCTTACCCCTTGCCTTGTTACCACTTAACTCTCTGGCTTAAATAAGTGTCAAAAGTAGATCTTACATTCTTTGAGCAAGATCAAATTGGGTGAAGGAATGAATATTCAGAGTGGAAATCTCTCAATATAGACAATGGGAATTAACTCTTAGCATCTATATATGCATGGTGGGGACACTGTTTAGTTAGTATATGCTAGTAATGGTGAGTTTTAGTCTCATGAAATTTACCCAGATAATAATTTTTTCTTCACACAATGTGGGTATCATATTAAATATGGTAGTTATATTTCCAAGTAAAGTGCAAATCAAGGCATAACAATAAGAATCAGATTTAAAGAAAAGTTTGTCAGGTGATAAATTTGGTTTTAAAGACTAATCACTAATGAGCAGTGCATATAAATGCTACCTGTTTAAGTGACAATGGCTTATATCACTTGTCACATCAATTCATATACAGCTAACAGGGTGTATTAGGTTATAATGTTGTCTGCTCATCCATCTAGCTGATAGGGGCCTTGTAAAAAAAAGTTCCGTACCAAACTTTAACAATAGCTTGAACTTAGAGTGGCAAAGAAACGTATAGATTGTGAGGTCAAAAGATCAAAGGTCATGGTTGTGGTAAGATCTAATAAGAAACTAATGGTTTATGCACATTAAGTTTAGTTTAAGTCGGCATACATTGACCAGAAGTCAAGGTCATTGAAATCCATTGGTCCATAGATGCTTCCAGGGTATGCGATTGTGTGATTCACTCAAAATTTCTATGATTTTGAGCACTTGGAAAGCAGTGATGTGCAAGAACTCCTGCAAATTTAATTTCAAGTTGCACATATGAAAATGTACTCTGCATAGTATACAAATTTATTCAGCCATCCACCCTTAAAAGTGTTTGTAGAAATGGTCGAAATATTGTAGCACTTGTCGCAATGTGTATTTTTTCATAATTGTTTACACATCTGGTTTCCTCAGCTTGACTTGAATGGTTATTAAACTAAATTTGATCAGCAGACCTTTATTTAACAAGCATTGTGTTGTAGTTTGAACCTTGGATCAAGGAAGTTTTACAACTGTGCATTTATAATATGGGCTATCTAGAAGACCAAAAAATGGCTAATTCGCAGCATTGTTCATCTTTAGATGACAATTTAGTTTGGCAAATACTGAATGATTATTGTAATGAAGGCAGTTTATTTTTAAAGTTAGGAAGTATATCAGATTAAAGTGTTAATGGAGATACCAATGATTTTGAAGCAAAAATATGGCATTAAATATGAATCTGAAGTACACGCTTGATGGACAAAAACAGACGGAATGCCGGTCAACCCTTCAGTTCATCGGTATTTTGAAATTAAATGTAGGAAAGGCAGACAAACAAGCCAGGTTAAAAAACAGACAATTTAAAAGTAGAGTGCACATTTTATTTCTTTCTCCTCACAGTTTAGCCCAGCAGGATCATGTGCTACAAAACCATATAGCACTAGCATAAAGGTAATGACAAATGTAATAAATAAGAATCTAAAAATGAAATTAAGAAGTAAGATATTTATTTGATCAAAATACCTCTGAACAAGTAGCTTTAATGGACTTAAATCTTAATACACCATTATGGAATAGTAAATCAGGCATAGTAGTCAGTAGATGCTAATTCAGAAAAGTTAAACTTTGGCAGAGCTTATGTTAGTGGAAAATTTTATTTTGGAACAGAATTATCCAAAAGACAATCCTGTGAGCTGTGAAAGTGGATTCTCACGACAAAACAATATTAATATACAGATAAGAAATAGATTAAGCTCAGAAACAGTAAGCAGATTATAATGCTTATACAGCTTGAGGCAACATCTTTTTCAGAATTTGATTTCATTAGGGGTCTTACAAAGTGGATCAGGAAGTAGGAGAGATGGATATTGAAGTTGTTACGACCCTGTAGTTAAATTACATATGTGTTAAAATTTAAATTCTTCTAATTCTTTGTTTCATTTTTATTTTATTTTTATATCACTAAAAGTTATTATTATTATGGTGATGATTATGTTAGAAACATCGTATTTATTTAAAACGTAAATGTGACTCGTGTAAGCACGATTTTTGCATGACGGTTTTTCGTATCAAGTAAACAGTGAGAAAGAGCTATGTAAATGATTGGCTGTGACCATGTTATTACTTGTTTACGCTTTTGTAATACCCAGATGTGATTTCGAAATCACACGTGTCCTTTGTGCATGTGTACATGAAATGACGCATTAGCTTGTTTTAAATGCTCAGTTACCTGTAAGAAATGTTTAGTCGTAGTCGTGGTCGTAGTCAGTCGTAGTTCAGAGTCACATCATAACATCTTACAGAGTTTCTAATACCTTAAGGAAAAGGTATTTCTGTGCTGAAAGAGGTGTTTGTTCATTCGTACGTGTTAGGAACAACATGTGTGTTGTTAGTGGTGGTAGCTGTACTTCATCTACTTTCTAAATAATTATTTTCCCTGGAGAACAGCCCTACTGCCTTTGGATAAAGACATTTGTTGAAACTTTCTAAATTGCAGCAGAACAATTCAAATTGTGATTCACAGTGAAAATTCTGGACATTTTGTGTTAGCCTTCGTCTGACATCGTCATCCGCCATCTTGGAATGGAACTGAGATTCAGACTGTATCAATTTAGAACTGTTTATTCACAGGACTTATGTGTTTTCACAAATTTAGAACATATTTTTGGATCTTCTTCGTAAATTGTAAGTCTTGTTTCGCCTATTTACCTTTTCACCGTGTTTTCTAGGGAAATAAATTATTTTTGTTAAAATTTACAAAGCTTGTTGTCTTCACTCTTTCTTTGTGTTACTTTGAACGAGCCGATACGTAACAAAGTGTAATGTAAATATTGAACTATGGCTGTTTTCTCCTTCCCCTCAGTTTTGTTCTACTCCCCCACCCCCCCACCCCCTTATTTTTGTGGCAAGGGGAAAATCTCCCCTTATAAAATCCTGGGAGCGTCTCTGTTGATCAGTAATCTCCAGAGACACCCATTGGCTATTAGCTCCTGCATAGAGGACCACTAAACACTGTCCAGTGTATAATGTGCAGTTCATGGTATTCTTCTTTTATATTACCCCAAAGTACATTTTAAAAAAAATTCAAGTACACTGTAATGTTCAGTAGATCCTCTAAGCCAGTGCACATGAATTCTGTACTTCATCTACAAACACTTTGTGTGTTCCATTGAGAATAAAGTTTAATTTGCTATGTCATTATCTTCTTAATCACTTGTCAAATTATTGGCCCAAAACCCAAGCATGCATTAAATCTAATTGTTAATACCAGTCCTCACATAATCAAATACAATTATTGGCCCAAACTTCTAAATAAATTCTAAATTGCCACCAACACTCTACACTTAGTCAAATACAGTTTGGTCCTAATCCCTAAATAAAATCCAAATTGACACTACCAGTCTTCACCCAGTGAAATAGAGCTGTTGGCCCTGACCCCTTAATAAAATCGAAATTGTTACTATCAGTTCACACCGAATCTAATAGTTTTTGACCTGTTACATGTAGGCTCGTACAATAATAACAACAGAAAAGAGTGAAGTCAACAAGCTTTGTATATTTTAACAAAATAATTTATTTCCCTAGAAAACAATGTAAAAATTGGAAATAGGACTTAACAGTTTGTGAATATAATCCAAAATTTAATCCTAAGATTGAAAAATACAAGTCCTATCACTAAATAGCTCTAATAGAATCCAGGTTCGAATCTCGATGACGTTCCAGTATGGAAGGCGATGATGTCAGATGTGGTCGTTGTACAGATGGCAACAATTTCTCAGTTGAATCACAGTTTATGTTTCCATATAACTCCAGAATAAATTTCCACTGCATTTCTTTCTCCCAGAATTTTTATTAAAAAAATACACTCGTTTGGTTTTCTAGAGAATAAATTATTAAATTCCAAAAACAAATGAACTTTAAAAACAATCTGGTTTCAACAATTGAAACCTCTCGAGCTCTCAAGGTTTTAAAATACAACTGATTGAAAAGCTCTCAGAAAGGGTATTAAATCCAACTAAAATATCATCCCATTCTCGCGTGATAGGTCATGTGGTCTCTTAACACTGGAACAGCGCAATAGAAAAAATGAAATTTGTCACGTAGCAAGAACAGCCCTATCTAAGAACCAGATTCTCACTCTGAAAGAAATTTAAAAATAAAACATTGTTTATTCAGACTAGGCCAAAATGACCTTGGCAATAGCCAATCATTTTCGCGTAGTATTTACAAACTGTGTACCAGAGTGAGCTAAAAATAATGCTTCTGTAATAGGTTTTATGTCTTAGATAAACAGAATTTTACTGAAAGAAAATATCGAATCCTATGAAAATAATCATTACAATAAAATGTAATGAAACAAAAATAAAATAAAAAAGAATTTTAAAACTAACACAAGCAATTTAATTACATATACATAACAGACCCAAACCCCTAAATAAAATATAAATTGCCACTACCAGTCCACACCCATTCAAATACAGTTAATAGACCCAACCACTATATAAAATATAGATTGCCATTTCCAGTTGTCACATAGCCTGAAAAAATACACACTCACAAAACATAAGTTTGTATAGTTACACAGTAATGAGTATGTAGATAGCCACAGATTCATGAATTATTTATCTTTTTGCACCATTAATGCATATTGGTGATCTAATTACAGTCCAAAAGGGAGAGAACATGTGATACATTCACCAGATATCTTCCATGCAGAAGGCTTTGACAGATATAGTAAGTTGTTACTTTCTGACGACTTGGGTTAAATATGGTAGCTAGAGAGTGGTGAAAATCAGCTTATATCACCTTTGGTTTGGATAATGTCGTCATTCCACATGTGAACTAAACACTTGACCAGCTGACCCCTTTTGCAATGCAATTAGCAAGTAGTGTAAACATTTGATGTGTTCAAAACCTAAAGTGCAAAGATGATAACTAAATTCAGAAACAACAGAATCACTCCTTTGTTTGAAGCCTGCCACATGTATGAACCAACTTCAACCACTGGACTTTACTTAAAACATCATCAATGAAACTGTTTGAAGCTGAATAGATAAATGTGGCTCACATGAAAATGTGTGAAAGATTGGACCTAATGTGCCTTTGAGAATGCTCAATTTGTTTAATTCAACACTTTCAGAATTATTTACCCAACAAACATTTATGTCTACTAGATGACTTAAATGATGTGATATAGATTCAGCGGATTTGCCAGAAATTCATTAAAGTGTGAGTTTTAATAATCTGCCATAATTAGTGTCCATGTTTCAATAGTAATTATGCCTCTATCAATGGTTTTAGTATTTGATAGTCATGTTCTTCATTTGGATTAAGCATGCTTGGATAAAATGAGACATTCTTTCACAAGGATTAAAATTTTTAAAATAAGTTTCACTTAAATGAAGAACTGATTTTCATCATAGTATCACTTTCTTTTTTTTCTCTTTCATTTTCAGTAATAACAGTGCTTGAAAACCATATGCTTTTTTTTTCTTCATTTCTCTCTATCCTTATTTCACAACATATTGATTTAAGGCAGTCAGTGGAAATTATGGCTACCAGATATATGTACATGTCGTTGAAACAATATAAGATGCTTTATACTTCTTTTTCTAAAGGGTGAGAATGAAAGAGACAATAGTAAAAGCTAATATTTTAACCAGATTACAGAAATAATGTTTATTTATCAAACAGTTTTGCTGATAGCTAGGAATGAAACAGTAAAAAAAAAAGGGAGGGTCTTTGTCATATGTGGCTAAAAAAATTTTATATCTTTAAATTTATGGTTCAGGGCAACAGTGAAGTATATGAAAGTGATACTACATTATATCACTTCTGAGAATAAAAAGTCTTTTTTTCTGTCATTTGTTTGAGGATATTTGTTCTGGACCTTTTCTTTAGGACTTTGGGTTGGATAAAACTTCAAAGTATTGGATTGACTGTTCCATTTTCAGTGGTCATACATTTGATGAAAATTGAAAACAAGACCACATTGATTAAACATACTTTGAACACATGGATCACTAATGACTCCCATGATACTGCAGACTTTTATTACAGCTTGATTATAAAATCTAAGATAAGCATCTTAATATTATTATCTTTGAATCTTTTAAAATTATTGTTTTCCTAAACATAACATTTAGTTTAAGGAACAAGTAAAACTAGCCTGAAAATGACAATGGGTTTTGAAACAGGTTTGCTTGGATTGTCATGTGAAACATTTTTACAGTGGGCTGATAGTTCTGCCAATTGTGCAACTGAACAGACAATGTTACTAGTGAACTTTTTTGCCTTGCATAACTTTTTCTACTGACTTTACACTATTTCGCAGAAATAAATTTGCTTCTGGTTGTGGTTTTTGAAAGATCACATAAAGTATAAGTGATATTATTAGATTTCATATTTTACAATTTATTAAGGAAACATAGGATATATATATATATATATATATATATATATATATATATATATATATATATATATATATATATATATATATATATATATATATATTGTAAGGTATAGGTTCCATTGTCATCAGCAAAGAATAATTGAATTCATCAGTGGAAATAAAAATGTAAATAATTGTCTGTGTCCAGTATTTCAGTGTCTAGTTTTAATATTTCTATGAAAGATTAAACAAATATAAAGGAAGAACTCCTGTATATATGTAGTCAAAGAGGTGTACCTCCAGATTTTATGGAATTATGAGATTATCAAAGATGGTGAACTATATTACATGTGTTGCTTGTAAACATAGACTTGCCCTTGTGAAAATAGCAACCATATTACTAAGAAAACCCCTGTTTGATTGCAACAATCATGTTACAAATTAAAAATTGATGAATGAAACGACTAAGTTTCGTGCAGTTTTTATATCCTTGGTGTTTTGTCTTTAAAATTAGTAGGGGATACAAACAAACAGGAGGGTGTGCAAATATTATACATAATTATTTTAGTGCAGTTATTGTAAACAAACTACCTTGTAAATTTTGCAGTCTGGAGTGCTGTCTATGTGGACAACCATCGAATGATGCAATGTGTAATCAAAATAATGTACTTACTGGCTATTCACTTATGGCCCCCTGCTGTACTTTGTAGTTACTAACAAAAAAGATGTGAGGCTGAGACTGAAAAATATATCACACAGTGTAGTATTGAAACCCAGTCTGAAATTATTACTCATAATTAAGTTATGACAATTAAGGAACACATGGTCTCCAATAGTATTGGAACAAAACGTTACCGGCCAGGGTCTTGGGTGGCTTCTTTCATTATAATGCAGAGTTACAGGCCGTGGTCTTGGGTGGCTTCTTTAATTATAATACAAAGTTACAGACCAAGGTCTTGGGTGGCTTCTTTAAATATAATGCACAGTTACAGACCAAAGTCTTGGGTGGTTTCTTTAATTATAATGCAAAGTTACAGACCAAGGTCTTGGGTAGTTTCTTTAATTACAATGCACAGTTACAGACCAGTGTCTTGGGTGGCTTCTTTAATTATAATGCAAAGTTACAGACCAAGGTCTTGGGTGGCTTCTTTCATTATAATACAAAGTTACAGACCGAGGTCTTGGGTGGCTTTTTTAATTATAATGCAACTAATTCTTTTTCTTTATTGTTTTCAGAAACAAAGCATGTTCCACATGAAGCTGGATATGATTCTTTTTTATGTGGCTATGGTGAGTGGCACTCTTGTGAAGTTTGAAAATATATTGACCCACACATTCTCTGAGGAGAGATATGTATGTCCCATTATATTAGGTCAGTGTCTGTTTACAGTAAAACATACACTTTTACACAAACTGTCAGAAGTATGTCTGTTGTCACTCAGGTCCCCTCAAAGTGGAGACTGTTTTACTGTGCCTTTGATGTATGAATTTCTTTTTCAGTGTGTAAAAAGCAAATTTGGTTAGTGCATTGCAGTCATTATAGTATAGGTTCAAATTTTGACCCTATGCATCTTGGATTTTACATGTGTTACCTTTATTTTTTATTTTATATACCTTTTGCAATTTTAACATTTTTACCTTTATATTTTATCTTTTTATACTTCATGTTTACATTTATTTGGAAGGGTTTATCTTCCTAATGGTTTTGTGCAATTCTTCATTTTAACATATTTTAAACTTTAACTTTAGTTGGCACCATATAGCCACTGTTGTGCTGGGATGCCATAAATTGCTACTTCGTACATACATTTTCATTTATTATAATTCATTTTCTTAATCTCTATGCACATAAATTTTCAATAATGAATTATATTTCTCATTTGTTCCCCCTCTTTAATATGTATAATGGTTACCTAAATTTTGTTTAGAGCAAAATTAGATTAATTATTTGCTGTAACTTTAAAGGTTATGAAAGTAAATCTTCAGTCTCATCTGGTTATGGAGGTGAGGTTTTAGTTTGTCTGGGTAAAGCTTCACTATAGTCTAGTTATGAAGATAAGCTTCGGTCTAGTCTAGTTATGATGCTAAGCTTCAGTCTAGTCTGGTTATAAAGTAAAGTTTCAGTCTAGTCTAGTGAAGTTAAGCTTCAGTCTAGTATAGTTATATATTTAAGCTTCAATCTAGTATAGTTATGTAGTTAAGCTTCAGTCTAGTCTAGTGATGGAAGTCAAGTTTCAGTCTAGTCTGATTATGGAAGTTAACCTTCAGTCTAGTTTAGTTATGTAGTTAAGCTTCAGTCTAGTCTAGTGAAGTTAAGCTTCAGTCTAATTGTTTTTGTAATTCAGCTTCAGTCTAGTCTAATGAAGTTAATCTTCAGTCTAGTTATAAAGTTAAGCTTCAGTCTTGTCTAGTTATGTAGTTACACTTCAGTATAGTCTAGTAATATGTAGTTAAACTTTAGTATAGTGATGAAAGTTAACCTTCAGTCTAGTTGTGTAGTTAAGCTTCAGTCTAGTATAGTTAATGTAATTAAGCTTCAGTCTAGTATAGTTAATGAAGTTAAGCTTCAGTCTAGCATATTGATGTAGTTAAGCTTCAGTCTGGATATGGAAGTTTAGCTTCAGTCTGATCTGGTTGTGAAAGTTAGCTTCATTTTGCCTGGTTATGGAAGTTTAGCATCATTTTAGTCTGCTTAGAAAGCTAGGATTCAGTTTAGAATAGTTGTAATGTTTTGCTTCAGTCTAGTCATGTTATGGAAGTCAAAACTTCAGTCCAGTGTTTTTATGGAGCTAAGCTAATTAATATAAAGTTAAGCTTCTGTCTAGTCAAGTTAGCTTTAACATGATCAGGTTATGAAAATAAAGCTTCAGTCTAGTCAAGTTAAGCTTTAACATGATCAGGTTATGAAAATAAAGCTTCAGTCTAATTTGGTTACAGAAACAGAACTTCAGTCAAGTCTGGTCAATATGATGCAAATTATTTCAATTTCAGTGATTTCATTTAATTGATCTATCACTACTTTTTTTATAAATATTAATGTTAATTTGAGGCTAATTCAATTGGCATATGCCGTCCTCCATAGAACTCTGAAAATATGAAAAGAATTAGGTTAACAAGCCAAACATATTTAGATTAAGAAAACTATTGGATTCTGTGAAAGTTATTCAATCCTTGTTGTTGTCCTAATATAAAAATTAGATAAATAGAGTGAATTTCAGACTCATGTAAGATTTAACTAGTTATTCAAAATCAAAATTCGCAAAACAATGATAGTAATGAGATAGAATATGACAATTGTAGTTTAACATTTTTCTTTCTTTTTCAGTATTCCTGCGATTGGCCCACATATTAACTTTTCAAGAAATAAAGTAAGTAGCTTTTTGTTCACCTGCCCATATGTTAAGGTAAGCTTATGGTCTCATTTTGATCACATATCATCTGTCGTGCATCAACTGTCAACATTTTTGCTTTCAACTATCTGACAAAAACATTTGGGCCAATTTTTGATGAACAAAATCTGGCCAAATTTGACAGAAAGCATCACAGTATGAAGACCTTTCATCTTTGCACAAGTAATGCTGATCTGTCATTTTACATCTCACTTTTTCATTGCTCACCTCTGCCTGCATGTACATCTACATTGTTCATTATAGCTGTTATACTGTTATAAGGACTGAATCTTTTGGACTTTACAGTTAGATAACAGTTAGGTCCTAGGGTAACATTTTTGGGCTGGATGTTAGGTTTAGGGAATTTTCAGTCCCAAGAAAAGAGTGCTATTTATGAAAATTAAAGGATTGACAAATAATTATGATTTGAATGGATTGACAGCATACGAAAAAATGAAACTCTGTGAAATACAGTACTGTGGAGGTCATTGGGCTTAAGGGAAGCAGGAAACTTACCTGTATGAAATTTATTACTATAGAAGTCATCAGGCTTCAGGGAAGTAGGAACTTATGTGTATGAAATATATTAGTATAGAAGTCTTTGGACTTCAGGGAAGTGGGAACTTATCTATATGAACTATATTAGTATAGAAATCATTGGACTTGAGGGAAGTGGGAACTTATCTATATGAACTATATTAGTATAGAAATCATTGGACTTGAGGGAAGTGGGAACTTACCTATATGAACTAAATTAGTATAGAAATCATTGGACTTGAGGGAAGTGGGAACTTATCTATATGAACTATATTAGTATAGAAATCATTGGGCTTGAGGGAAGTGGGAACTTATCTATATGAACTATTTTAGTATAGAAATCATTGGGCTTGAGGGAAGTGGGAACTTATCTATATGAACTATATTAGTATAGAAATCATTGGGCTTCAGTGAAGTGGGAATTTGTCTATGCTTCACATGCCATAGATAATTTATTTAGGCCCTTCATTGAGTCAGGAAATGTAGATAATGAGCATGTCCAAGAATTATAGTAAAAGTTGATTATCTTGTTGTGTGGTTGTATATGTACATACTACAGAAGCCCCCTCTCTATAACACTTATTATTATGCTATAGTTCCTTGTATTAACCAGATACAGTTGTGGATCCTGTTTCATTATTCATTATTAGAATTACATGTATTATATACTTCATTATAAGGCAGTCTCATTATAAAGGGGTATACTGATGACTCCCATG